>JASJET010000237.1:457500-533129 GCA_034092305.1 Diaprepes abbreviatus | reverse complement strand
CACAAACAAACAGGGGCTCCTGCCTCTCTCCAAACCTGTTTAAAATGTATCTCTGCATTGCTTTAAAACAGTGGATAAGAAAATGTCACCTCCTGGGGATAAGGATAGAGGACACTCACTTGTATACAATCCTCTTTACAAACTGGGGAACGTGAAGGGAACGGTGAAAAGGTGGCGAACGCGTATTCTTGAAATGTTCATCATTCATATCCTCGTTCGCCACGGTGGAAGGCAAACGAACGGTGAAAACATGCGCAAATGAAATGTCAGCCGCTAAATGACTTATTTAACGCACGGATTTCAAAAAATAAAATATTAAAAATTTTTATTTTATTTTTGATTCTTCAAAATAACTTGTCATTAAAAAAATAATATGTTGACGAACTGTTTCTTTAAGACGCTTTATTTTTGAAAAAACAGTTGACACGTTAATTAGGTGGTACCCCGATATTTATAATATTTTCAAATTTTTTAATAAAATATCCTTAGAAAGTTGATTATGTCTCGCAAATATTAAGTAAATTTGATATTACAGACATATAAAATTATTACAGGAGATTCTGTTCATAACTCAATTGTATGAGCGTGCTATTTAAAAATGTTTTTCTAGGGCCAGTTCTGCTTATGGATTTAACATAAATTACTTGTGTCCATAACAGCCGAGTATCTTAGTTTTAAACAGTTAAATCTAACATGATTCTTTTCACGACGCAACTTATAATAAATTTGAGAAATCACAATTTGTAAGCTATCTGAAACTTTTATTTAAATAAGTAACAAATTTTTATAATTTAAATTATGTTAACTACATCACTTAGCCTAATTGGACTGTATTAAACACTATACAACACTACAATTAAATTAATATTATGATTATAATTTATCGGACATATAAATATGAACCCTACAGACCAACGAATGAGGTCCTTCAACATAAAATCCTTATTTATGATACATTTGATCTTCAAGTTGAATGTGAGATCCGTCAGTATCTTTAATGGACGTCTTCTGTCTCGCCTTTGGTTTCGGTCTCTGGTCTTAAACAGTTTCACTATCATCGTTCAAGTTTCAGGTTTTCTTTCAAATTTACTTGTTAGGACAGAACATTTTGCAGTAAGAGGTTGAACACTTTATGAATTCATATAGTAAATAACTGATTGGATAAGTTCCCGTAGTGGATTGGGATGATGGCTTTTAATCATACTATGTAAAGTTGTAATTTCCACGTTTCAAGGTTTATCAGTGCTGGCTTTCTGCAATTACTGTCAGTATATTACTTTGTATATATGATTGTGTTTTTCTTGATATCCCTTTTTCTTTATATATTAGAATCTTAAAGTACTTGGCTCTTTGTATGCATTTTTGTTTAACAGTTCTAGAGTGTCGATTTAAGATAAATTTAATCTAGGCAAAGTACAAATATTGTAATGGCAATCAATAACTTCACAAAAATAACAACGATTAATTTAACGTACCAAAACTACTTTTTGCTTAAAATGACAACCAAACATACTACGGACATTTTCGGTCTGACAGCTCAATTCAATCTGTCATCCATTTTATTTTTTGAAATTCTCGGGTTTTAGCACGTTCAAGAATACGGCTTTTACTATCAAAAAGTTCACATCGCCATTCCGATCGCCATTCACATCACACTTTCGAGGATAGGGGCCCAGGTAGTTATTGCGGAAGACCAGCAAGACATAACTTATTGATTAATAAACTCATAGAAGAATTCACTAAGCAAAGTAATGAGTTTAGTTAAGTAAGTAACCACAGGATTGTCTACTGGTAAATTTAACTCATGGTTAACGTCCGGTGAAACAATTTTTTTTAAATAACCATCGGTTTTTTTCTTAACTTTCGGTGACCACACATTGTGAAACTGGGCGTTAATGGGGTTTAGAGATAAACATACAAAAGACACAATACATGACTATATGAAGCACAGAACAAGACATCGAAACAGAAAGCGGAATAATAAAAAACGTTAGACAATACGAATACTTAGGAGTTAGAACAGATGAAGACGGAAAACATAATAAAGATATACTAAAAAAAATAGGAAAGAATCTAACAAAGAAAACGAAAAAAAAAAGATACATCGGGCTATATCCAGTCAGTACTGACGTATCAGTCAGAAGTGTGGGTCACAGATAAAAAATATGCCACAAAAGCTTCTTTCAATCGAAATAATGTACTGGAGATGTTCCGGTTTTACTTTACTTGATCATGTAAAAAATAAGACCATCAGAGAAAGAATGGAAGTAAAAAATACGATAATGGACGGTATCACTGAAAAGAAGTTAAAATGGTATAGACACCTGCAACGAATGAGCGAAGAAAGAATACGATTAAAGGTTTGGAACTGGACACCAGCACAAAGAAATAAACGAGGAAGGGACATGGAAAAAATGGATTTCAAACATCCGCACCGAAATGGAAAGTAGAAGACTCCACGACGGAGACTGGATGATAGGAAACGATATCGTCTGGGATGCAAAAACTCGTCTTATATATATATATATATATATATAATTATATATATATATATTATATATAATATATATATGTTATATCGTAGATTTTCACGGATGGTAGAATGAATAGTTTGGTTATTCCGGGTTTCAATCCGTTCGTTCAAAAAATCGTTTTCACGACGTTTCGCCAAAATCTCATTTGGCATTTTCAAGTGCGGTTCGTCTCGTTACTCGCTGAGAACTGATGGTGGCCTCTGAAGAATTTCGAGTTTTGTTTAGTTGGCTCGCTGCCTGATTGGGTAGGCGGCTTCGTAGGCTCCTCCCCTCTCCCGAGTGCGATATATTTTGTTCTTGTATGCAGGTCTCTTCCAGACTACACAATTGAACTTGCAGCACACTGCCTAAAGAACACATACTTCATGTTCAATAACCATATATACAAACAGATGGCGCACCTATGGGGTCCTCGCTTTGACCAGTCATAGCCAACCTTTTCATGATATATTTCGAACAAGAGGCACTGCAAAAGGCACCTTTAAAACCAAAATTTTGGAAACGCTATGTCGATGATATTTTTATAATATGGCCACATGGAAAAGAACACCTGGACGATTTCCTCATATATCTTAACAATATCCACCACAGAATCCAATTCACGCTAGAAATCGAACAAGAAAAGAAACTTCCTTTTTTGGACCTGCTATTAACTAGGAAACTCAACAACACCTTGGGCTTCAGCGTATATCGGAAACCCACACATACTGACCGATATCTCAATGCAGCGTCACATCATCATCCCTCTCAAAAGCAGGCAGTAGTCAACACATTAGTATCAAGGTCTCTCCGCCTAACAGAACCTGACACAAAACAAGACGAAATAAAACACATTTCAACAGCTCTAGAACGGAATGGTTTCTCACAAGCAGACATAAAGAAAGCCATAAAAAGACAAGAAAAGACTACAACAAAGACCAAAGACCAAGATCAAACAAGGAACAAAGCCATAATACCATACATAAAGGAATAACAGACAGAATCGGAAGAATCTTAAGAAAACACAACATACAGCCCATATTTAAACCACAAAAAACAATAGCCAACATCCTGGGAAATCCCAAAGACAAGACCAACCTTGAAAATCATGGCGTTTACAGCATTCCATGTGCAGATTGTCATCAAACTTATATAGGACAAACAAACAGGCGCATATCAGCAAGAATCCAAGAACATAAAAATAGCCTCAAAAACAAACAGACAACCTCAGCCCTATTTTCAACATCACCAAACAACCGGACATACCATCGATTTCGAAAAAACAAAAGAAATAGCACCAGTACAGAACTACAAGGTACGCGTCATAAGAGAGGCCCTAGAATCGAAAAAGCGGGACAGCTAAATAAACGAGACGATGCTATAAATTTTTCATCTACATGGAAAACATTAATAAAAAATCAAGAAAGAAAACAACAAAAATCAACTAGTATACGAGAGACTTGCATAAAAATATCATCGACATAGCGTTCCAAAATTTTGGTTTTAAAGGTGCCTTTTGCAGTGCCTCTTGTTCGAAATATATCATGAAAAGGTTGGCTATGACTGGTCAAAGCGAGGACCCCATAGGTGCGCCATCTGTTTGTTTGTATATATGGTTATTGAACATGAAGTATGTGTTCTGTAGGCAGTGTGCTGCAAGTTCAATTGTGTAGATCTGGAAGAGACCTGCATACAAGAACAAAATATATCGCACTCGGGAGAGGGGAGGAGCCTACGAAGCCGCCTACCCAATCAGGCAGCGAGAGCCAACTAAACAAAACTCGAAATTCTTCAGAGGCCACCATCAGTTCTCAGCGAGTAACGAGACGAACCGCACTTGAAAATGCCAAATGAGATTTTGGCGAAACGTCGTGAAAACGATTTTTTGAACGAACGGATTGAAACCCGGAATAACCAAACTATTCATATATATATTATATATATATATATATATATATATATTATATATATATATATATATATATATATATATATATATATATATATATATGAGGATATAATGTTTATAGCAAAATTAGAAGTAACAATATATTGCAAAATTTTAGTATTTATTTTGTAAATAAATAAAACTAGTGCGCATTCACCATCGGTGAAAACCTACGTTACTATATATATATATATATATATATATATTATATATATATATAATATATATATATATATATATAGTATATATAACCTATGAGTTAATACATTTAAGGAAAAAGAGGGCTTAACGTCTTCCCACTTCATTGCAGAATCTGAACTGTGTATTCTATTTGATTTTGGAACTTTTTTGTATATTCTGATGTGAATTACTCGCAAAAAAATACGTCTGATATGAAAGTTATCATGAGGTAGCCACCGCACTATGAGGAATTATTATGCTGCTGTATATTACGGATAACCTATTTACTAATGTGTGAAGCATTATTAAATTTTAAATAACGTAACTTACAGTTGTATAGTTTTATACTATTGCCTATAGACGCGCGAGTTTAAATTCCATTGATTCCGGAAAGAAGACATATAGAAAACCATAATAAATATCAAATTGATAAAACTAAAACAGGATTACATACTACTTTTATTTATTTGACTTGATGATATAATACCGGATTATTTACTTAATAATAATACTCAATAAGTAATATTTACACACTTCCAAAAAAAAAACTATAACGTAATTGATAATAAGCTTTACTGATTTGTTATATAGAGTGTCTTAAATAATGTTGTTGATATTATGTGAAACAAGTAAATTCTTTTTTGTAAATATAATATATGCAGGTGACGAAATAAGAAATAAACTTCCTTGAGAATTCAGTAATACAAAATGTTCCATACTTTTAAAGATCCTGTATGAGAATAATGAGATTTAAACTCGAAATTATTATATAAATTTAACGTGATTTGTCACAATATTAGTCTGGCGGAGTTAGCCCGATTTTGAAATTTATTGTTAGTAGATTTCTGACTACGTAAAAACCTTCAAAATGATTAAAAGTAATTATGTAGTATCTTATGTCCCATTTTCTTTTTTTGGGAAAATTTTTTATTTAACAATTAAGATGTGAAAAAACAGTTTTTTCGAGTTCTAGGAAAAGCTATCGTTTTTAGTAAAAAAGTTTCAAACAAAAAGTTGTGCGCATTAAAAATACCTACAAAATGATGCTATCAACATGGGCGTAGTTAGAGGGGAGCAACCCCCACCCTGCAAAACTAATTGCCCAGCCTAGAAAAATCGACAATATGAAGAAATATACTGTTGTCATTGAGAAAAAGGTTTTTTACTGACCGGCTGCCCCCCCCCCCCTAGGAAAACTTTCTAGCTACGCCAATGGCTATCCACAAGTGTTGCTGTTTGATTCATGCTATAACTGGCTAAATATTGATGATACATTAAAATCAATCTGATTTTTATTATTCCTAATAAGTAGTATACTGTTGACCACTGTAACAATTTCTTTACAATTTTAAAAGCACGTACGTACGGTAAAATTGTAATTATGCATAAAATGTATAAAAGTATAACAATTTGTTTATTGCCATGTTTAACAATAATTTGATTACAAAAAAGCTCTGCTTTCTGCTTAAATAATCCCTTAATAATAAACAACGCCGCAGCCATTTTTTGAAAAAAAAAACTCTATCTCGGTTTCTAGTGGTCATACAGAATTTTTTCCAAATGTGTGCCATATATCTCCCTATCACGTCCACTTATCGGCATTTCGATATCAACAATTGTCGAAGAGTTATTCTATTTGTTTATAACGAAAAAACCACCCCCAACTTTGTTTACATGTTCCAATAATTTGAAATCAACAATTAACTTGATTTTTTTTTGTTATTGTTAGTATAAGTCTCGAACTTTCATTTGCGCATCAGCAGATCGTTGTATCGACCTTTAAATCGCTGAGATAAATAATCAAAAAAAAGCATAAAAGTTATAAACAAATTCACTGTGCAAAAAACTATTGAATATTTTTTCTTGAAATTTTGCTCACTTGTTGTATGCAACAAGAGGCGCCTTTTGGGTGCAGTATAAAGTTAATAAAGTACATTTTTCTATTGTTATTAACATTGAAAAAACAGCAATTTTAGCATGTTTTGTTATAATAACTAACAAACAAATTATCCGATTCGGATGGGCCCTAACTCATTTTGTAGGTATTTTTTAATGCGCATTACTTTTGTTTGAACTTTTTTTACTGAAAAATAATAGCTTTTCTAGAACTCGAAAAAACTGTCTTTCCACATCTTAATTATTAAATAAAAAATTTTCCCCTAAAAAGAACATAAGACACAATTACTATTATCATTCTGAAGGTTTCTACGTAGTCAGAAGTCTACGAACACAAAGTTTTTTTTCCAGATGCTAATCCCGCCGGTCTATATGGCGTATTACTACATCTACCCATTTTTAGAATTCCATATTCAGCTCGGAACCCTTATTTCTTTATTTTATTTCTTTTGCGAAAAAATTTTGTAATCACATGTTTTCAATTATTACAAATACACTTGACAAAACTAAAAAAAAATCATAAAAAATTAAACCGAATTTTCACCAACTTGTTTTGGAACATTTTTTTACCAGTAAAACAGAGACTCTTATTAAGTCTAAAGGTGCGTATAAAATATGGCGGGTCGAGCGCGTGACGAGCTTGCAACGAACTGATCTTTGTCGGTTCGAACCCTTCTTCGACGCCCGGCGCCAAAAGAGATTTCTAGCGTCTGGACGGTGTAAACCAATAAAGGGTAAAGAAAAAAAATATTTAAGTTTTGATTATATTCTTTATATTCCGAAATGAAATTTAGTTAATTTTTTCTTATTTTCCAAATATTTAATAATGAATCCCGAAATCAGCTTATATGGGGTTCAACATAACTGTGGTGCCGGAACATTAGAAATAAATCTAATTTTTTAACTGATTTTATTTACATATTATCTCCTATATTTATAAATACAAAAGATACCATTTTGTTGTACTTTTACAAGATCTATTGATATATCTTGGAAATCAGCCTTTATACGACTTTGTGTTTTCCCGTTCACTGGCCAATATTACGATACCTCATGCTGTTAAATTGGCTGAAATTTTTTTATTATCATATTTTCCTTATATCATTATATTCCGAAATAAATAAGAGGTAGTTTTTCTTATTTTCGAAATATTACTTAATTAATCTCGAAATTAGCTTAAACGTAGGTCGTCAGTAATCTGTTCAAGGTTCAATATGGCGGTTTTCAGATTGCTAAAAAAGAACCTACTTTTTTAAGGAGTGTTATTTTCTAATTATCTTTAATATTTCAAAGTAAAAAGTGAAATTTAACCAGTTTGGCGATGATTATCGCGGCGAGTGTGGCTACATCGATGCGAGTTTTTCTTTAATAACATAGTTAATGCCATTTCACCAGTCCTCGCTGATAATTTTTTTAATGTATTAAGAAATTAACGTATTCCTTATAGTTTACATTTTGGGTTATCCCAAGTTACGAATTAGTTGTGCTCATATAAGTTTAATGGATTTTAATTAATGTGTTCGAAGCACAACATTTCCATGTTCTTCAGCCCATTCGTCTATCACATGTTTATTAAATTGACTTTCTTTCTCATTCGCAATTTTTACAAGTTCCTTCTTTAGTAAACCGTTCATAAAGGAAATATGTTTTTTTGATAACCAATTTGTAATATCGCTTTTTCAACTCTGTTATTTGCAACTTTTCCACCAGTCTAGAATGATAACTGGTGTTATCCAAATCTACAACTGACCTCTCCGGAATCAATTGCATCTTTTGATAAAAATATCCTGAAAGATTTCCGGCATCATTTATTCATGGTTAATCTTTGGTAGATTTCGGTTCAAAACTGCTGCAAAACTCCTATAAATTCCCTCCAATATTAGTTGTAATGAGTTTGTGGCCCTGAGCGAATAAGGGTTTTAAATCTGTCGATAACCCTTCTAAGAATGCTTCATGAAAAACTGCTATATTCTTATCTTCATACATTTCTTGTACTATGTGTCCTGTACTGAGACAGATTACATCCAGATGCCTTCCCTGTGGTATTTTCTAATTTCCCGCAAATACCGTTTTCTCTAAAAGTATTTCCTCTGTATCACCTCTATTTTCACTTTCCCTACGAGAAATTCATTTTTGTCAGTACTTTCTACAGATTAGTTTTTCGCATGCCAGGCATATTCTGGTCTTGTTTTTCCATATGGCAGACACACTCGAAATTTTCTTCTCGCTGGTCTCTGAAAATTTTCTGAGGCAATTTGATTTCACACATTTACTTCTTTTCTTCTCTAAAATTTTTGTCCATAACTCACAAATTTCGGAATTATTTTCAGGCTCCTCTATTTTCTTCCAATCACTATGAACAACTTTTAATCAATTAATGCCAAGTGCTAAATAAATTTCATTTCATTAACAAAAATATAAGAAAATCTCGTGTCTTCAGTCTCACTGCAAAGTAAATTTTTTCGAAAAAGCGTGTCATAAACCCGTCCCACTTGATAAAAAATCCTTTGAATTCGCACCAAAAAACCGACCGAAAATGGATCACTGTGAGTATCGGTCGAGCTACTCGAAAACAACAGAACTATAAAAAAATTGACTCCTTGTGACCCAGCTGCATTTATTACCTCTTTTCAAATTTGCCGACGATGATCCTCGATAACAATAGAAATCGGCAAAATTTCAAAGGTGTCTCGTTGGAAGTTCGAGGCATATTCGACTCGCGCTCGACTCGCCATATTTATACGCACCTTAAGATTATTTCTTTTTAAAATAGAAATTGTTTATTTTGGCACAATACCACTTCTATTTATTACCCGACTTCTAAAAGAAGGAGGTTCTCAATTCGTCGCGTATGTATGTTTTTTTTTATGTATGTATTCTCACGGGTGTGATGTGTAATCGAAGGTTTTCGGGCATCCCGTGTTTGCGCTGAGTCCCTCTCAGGACTGTAAGGCAGCTGACGTTTCGGTGAAATCTCATTCACCATTTTCAAAGCTCACTGTATGGCGTCTACGAGCGAACTGACGCCTGCGAATCCGGTGCTGTCGGTACCGTGTGCGCGTTGGACGCGTTCGTTTTCTGAATGGTTCCGGCCTATTAGGTTGCGCGTCATCGGCCCTGTTGCCAGTGTTTGGGGTTGCGTTGCCGAGTAATAATCTGTTTCGTTACTAAGTGGTACTGGTTGATGTTTTGTAAGCAGATTTTTCCAAGTATTAGGCACATGCTGGCTATCATCTCTGCTATTTAAGTTCTGTAATAGAAAACAAATACAATCTGCCAAAATATATCATCGAATTAGCTAGACACTATATGAAGGCCGACGATATAAACAAATCGAGGGAACCCCGATGGGATCGCCGCTATCTCCTGCACTCGCTAACTTATTTATCAATGAATCAAAAGCTTTGGAGACCTCTTCACACAAACCAAGAGTGTGGCTACGTTACGTAGATGATACATTCGTTATCTGGCAACACGGGGAAGAAAATCTCAAAAGTTTCCTGGAACACATAAACAGTATACATCCCAAAATTAAATTCACCATGGAGACAGAACAGGAAAGAGAACTACCGTTTCTGGATATCCTACTGAAAAGAAAAGAGGATGGCTTGCTTTCGCACACTGTTTACAGAAAGCCCATTCACACCAACAGGTACCTCAACGCCGATTCACATTACCACCCCGCCCAATTATTTGCAGTAGTTAAATCACTTACGTTTCGATCGCAATCCCTTACAGATCCCGAAAATTATCACAAAGAGATGAACATACTGCAAGACGCCCCTAACAAAGAACGGTTATAAAAAAGAACATATAGACAAGGCTTTAAAAAACAAACACTTGGCCCCAAAAAATCGCGAAAACCAAGGGAATAGCTCCAAAGCTTTTGTTCCTTATGTAAGAGGCACCACAGAGAAGATCGCAAGAATTCTCAGGATACACAACATTGAAACCATTTTCACCACAGACCGTAAAGTAAAAGATCTCTTGCCAACACCTAAAGAAAGAATCCCTCTAGAAAACCAGGGAGTGTACGAAATTCCATGCAGAGAATGCAGCTCATCTTAAATAGGCCAAACCAACCGTAAAATAAGCGCCAGAAGAGACGAACATATGAACGCTGTCAAGCAAAAAACAACTTCTTCTGCTCTGGCCCAACACTGGTTAAACACAGGACAAAGATAAATTTCTCGGGAACAAAAATGCTATCGAGATGTGAAAACCTGTCCACAAGAGTTATAAGGGAAGCCATTGAAATTGCAAAGAGGCCCAACAACTTAAATAGTAGAGATGATAACCAGAGTGTGCCTAATACTTGGAAAAATCTGCTTACAAAACATCAACCAGTACCACTTAGTAACGAAACAGATTATAACTCGGCAACGTCTACGTCCTACTATATATATATATATATATATATATATATATATATATATATATATATATATATATATATAAATATATATATATATATATATATATAGTATTATCTTGTCCACTTGCAATTTATCTATTTAAAAACTCAAAATGGAAAGAATTTCAAATTTCGAGAAGTATAACATGGTGAAATGTTATATTGAGTGTAATAAACACAAACAGAGAGTCTCTGATTTATATTTTGAACGGTATCGGGAGCGCGAACATTTTGAACGGTATCGGGAGCGCGAACAACCCAACTGGAAATTTTTAAGAGACTAGAGGTAAGTTTTCCTCAGTTTTAAGTAAAGAGAATGAAGTTATAAATGTAATTGCATATGTTACGGCAGATTCTTCAAAGTCGAGCAGAACTATTGAATTAGATGTTGGAGTTTCTTATAAAAAATCATTAAAATTTTAAAGGAAAATCAGTTTAAATGTTACAAGACAAGAAAAACTCAGCCTTATCTCCCTGGCGACCTTGACGGAGACTCAACTTCTGTTATTGGTACATGAATATGTTATGAAATAATGATTTTTCTTTAATAATATTATATGGACGGATGAGTCAAGAATAACTAGTGATGGTATATTTAATCACCATAATAACCATGTATGGGCAGATCAGAACCCTTACCAGAAATAAATAGAGTAACACCAGGACGATTTGGGTTTAATGCCTGGGTTGCTTTGTTGTTGCTCAAGCTACCTAGACATTTTAGTAAGATACATCGTCCTATTTATAGAGAATTTGCCTTTAGCGGAAAGCAACAAATTGTTTTTTTCAACAAATTGGGAGCTCCGACTCATGACGGGGGAATTGTTGTTGAACGCCTTAACGCTAATTTTGCACAGAAATGGATAGCAAACAATGAGCCAGTCAGATGACCACCTAAGTTAACTGATCTTACCCCTTTGGATTTCTTTTTTTGGGAGGATATGAAAAACAAAATTTATCTAAATAGAAATAGAACTCTAGAAGAATTACAAGAAAATTTTGTTGCAGCTATGCGAAGTATTACTAATATTCATATTCAACGCTGTGAGTAGAGGAGTGCAAAGACATTGCCAACTGTGTCTGGATAACAGTGGACAACAGTTTGAACAATTACTGTTGTTAATTTAGTTTTTTATTTATATTTTGCCTTCTTGAGTTTTGTTTAAGTGGATTTTTCATTTGTGTATTTTAACAACTTATTGATCTTTTAAAATGTGTTAACATAGACATGCACAACTTGGCTTCTCTGAGCCGCCAGTTCTTATGAGAGAGTTTGTCAGCTTTTAGCCTATTTGTTGTCAGTTTATATTGACAATATAATACATTCATAAACAAAAATGCAAAATACAAAAAAGAAATTGTAAAAAATACGGGGAGTTTCATTAAAAAATTAAATCTAGTGTTATATAAGACATTTTAGAAAATGGAAAAATTCGAAAATCGCCCTGTAATTCCGAAACCGATCGCGATAGCTATAATTTGTTTTCGACATCATAATTTTCTCAAAAAACTAGTTTTTCGATATTTTTATGAGCTATCTTTTGAAACCAAAATCGAGTCCATATCTTTATCTGATAAAGAGATATCGATAAATATATTAAATGACAATATTCTCTTTTTCGCCCAATTAGAGTGCGATATTTAAAAAAATTCTTCCTTAGTAAGAGCTTACGGAGTGTTGCCAACCTTTTCCTAAAATTTAATGATTCTATCTTCGACAGTTTGGGCTATGCGTTGACGTCAATCAGTCAATGAATCAATCAGGACAACGCAGCTTATTAGTATAAATTTTACCTGAAATAAATCACACTGTTAGTCATATAATAAAGAAGAAAGTTTAGAGTGGTTTTAATCTTGAGAAAACATGTTAAAAAGTTTGTTTTCGTCACCGAAATAGGATTGGAACATATTATTTTCAACCGACCATTATTTTCAACCGATCTACTTTCATTTTAACAAAATATGCTCCCAAATATGTAAAAACCAGAACATCTATGACGAAATTTCAACAATTCCTAATTACTTCTTCAAACAGGATGAACATTCGGTGGACCAACGTAATATGTGATTTTTATATGACTAATTTTATACGTGTTTGTTTGGGTAAAGTAATTAATAGGTATAATAATTTTTCATGCATATTAAATTACCTTTTATGACTTATTTATTATTATCGAGGTTAAAGTACCGGGTGACCAAATAAAATAGCGTGGAAGCTCTATCTTAGAAACTGTTGATCACACAGCTTTCGGAAAAAGTATTGGCGATCATTAGAGATCGAAACAAGTATGATTAATTAAGTCCAATACCAACTGTATATGGTAGTTACATCAAAACTACCACACGTTGAAAGGTCAAGGAATTTCTTGTTGTATTTCCAAAGGCGCTGGTTCAATTACTTTTCGCAAATAAGAGTCGCTGGTTCCACTAAATATAAATTGTAAATAACCTTTAACAAATCCACCATCTACTAAACTTACCTTAACATTTTAATTCTGGAAAGGCTGTGTAGTTTGTCTGAAGAGAGAAAAGAATAAAATGCTTCTTTTACTCGTATCCTTTAATAGGATGATGTAGGTTTATCTGTCGTGATTTATTATAAACATGAGGAAAATTAAATGTTTGTTTGAATTTCGAACAGAAAATATTAGTATCTTAGTCTCTAGGAAATTTCTTTTTCTGTTTTACGTTTGGTACGCTGTCCTTATGGCGGCATATCGACTAGTTAAAAAGGACTTCCCTTGCTTTATTTTTCTTATTATAAATTACTAGCGACCCGCCCCGGCTTCGCACGGGTGCAATGCTGATACTAAATACACTACAGAAAAACTGTGACTATTTATTTTATTTTTACAACAATTATTACATCGGCCTCCGACGCGCTATTTATAGGCACGCTGCCGCCGCCCCGGTCGGCCAGTACCGCCGCAAGCGCTACTTCCCGCAATTTTAAATCTGTAATATCTTCGAAAATATTCATTTAAATCTTGTGCTGTAAAGGACCATATAGATCTATATTAAATCAACAAAGTATTTAAGCTATTTAATTGGATAAGGATTAATGCTGTATTGGTTAAAATCGCTTCAAAATTTGCCATTATTTGTCGTAAAAAGTAAATGACAAAAAAATGTTATTGTGGGATATCCATGAGACATAGACATATACCATCGCGGAGTTTTCTGTAGACCTTTTCAATGTGTACAAATAATTAGTACATTATTTTGATAAATCTCGTAGGATTCAGCCTGCGTTTGCAATGTAAGCGGAAAAAAATATGATAATTAACGACATCACATTAGAAACCTCAAAAATAACAGTATTTCTCCACTATTTAATGGATGTTATTATACATATAAACCTTCCTCTTGAATCACTCTATCTATTGAAAAAAACCGCATCAAAATCCGGTGCGTAGTTTTAAAGATTTAAGCATACAAAGGGACATAGGGACAGAGAAAGCGACTTTGTTTTATACTATGTAGTGATGTTTATACCTGTTTAACAATAGCTGTATAAATACAGTGCTTTCGTACAGTAGCGCATATACTCGTATTCAATATAAAGTAAATGGATACTTGCTTCGAACATACCCCTGTAGAATTAGCATAACGTCAGAACTAGGGCCTGGTTGTTTGAACGCGGAATAACGTAATAATATTTTTATTTATACTTGAAAAAATGTTGATAAACAGTAGATATTTAATTTCTTGGTACACACATACTGATTTTATGCTTTCTTTTTCCAATTGCATTATTTAAACAAGTATATGATAATCCGTACGTCAATTCTAGAATATGAATTTATGGTTGCCAAAGTTATTATTATTATTGTTATTTTCAATATGTAAACAATATCTATCAATATTTACCAATAAAAATAGGTTTTTAAATCTTCTTTTTGTTAATATTAATTGCAAACTTCGCATTTATAGTAATTTACAACACTTAAAAACACTAAAAAGAGTCACAACATGCAATTAAATTGAAAGAAAAGACAAGTAAACATGTTTGTGTCTGTCAAACATAAAAAAAGCCTCTCCCCCACCGACCATAAACAGCCTTCAAACAAATCTATTGTTGTTTATATCTATAGGGTATGATCGAAGGATACTTGTTTGGAAAAACGCCCAAAACTCGTCGAATTTCATTTTTTGCGTGATACCGAAATATACAGGGTAATTCAAAATGGAGCTAAAACGTCATCGATATTTATTTCAATTGTAAACTACATTTTTTTATTTCGGAATCAGAAAGGACACATTCTTTTTCATACAAAAAGGTAACTAAGGCTGTTGATTACATAAGGAAATTATCAACAAAAATTTTTTTTAATTCTTAAAATTTTCCACCTGCCCACTTGTAATGTTATTACCGATTTTAAATTTGTTTACAAAGTTTCTTATTTCCAATGTCAGAAAAAGTTTGTTTTAACACTAAATATTAGCATTTTGTATCTTAGATAAGTATTCGAACGTTTATTTACTTTTATTGCTATTTTGTGGCAAAAGGTTAAAATTAACGGAACATAAAAGAAATGAAATACATGGTTGGTTTTGGGCATAGAACACGCACACAAATAGAGGTCGTTGACTTATTCAATGCAATTCATCCTCATCGGCAACTTATATATGGTAAACCGAGTTGACGCAAAGATCAGGAAATATCTGCATCTTCAGGATATCAAGAAATCTGGTCGACCTTCAATAATAGAAGATCAGCTTAATATTCTGTTGACAGCTTAAGATAATCCTCGATCAACACTTATGGAAATAACTTCAACTTTTAATGTAGCAAATTGTTGTGTGCATAAAATACTGAAAAAAGGCGGATTATCACCTTTACAAGATATGCTTAATTCAGGAGTTATCAGAGGATGATTTTAATCAACAAAATCAATTGTGCTAGCAAATACAACAATTGTGCAGTGGTAACCATAATTTTGAAAAATGAATTATTTTTTCTAATGAGGCAACATTTACTTTAAATGACCATGTCATTGGACAAAATTGTCGCTATTGGGTAAATGAAAATCCTCATTGGTTGAAATAAAATATAGCAGTTAACAATCAAAACCATCAAAAAGTGCGGTACAGTTGACGAAAGAGTCCTAGTCCTTGTTTCTTTGACGGTATTCTCACTAGTGCGAGATATTTGAAGTTTCTTCAAAATGACATCATTTCTGCACTAATAACTTTGTATCCAGATCCATAAGAACCCAATATGCTTCTGTTTGACCTTTTTTCCCAACAAGATGGAGCTCTGTCCCACCACGTTACCGCTGTCCGTGCTTATTTGAATGAGGTTTTTCCAAATTGTTGGATATGCAAGAAGAACAATTGAATGGCCAGCCAGATCACCAGATTTGACCTCTTTTGATTATTTCTTGTGGGGGGGGGGATACTTAAAAACCAAAGTATACTTTACCCAGCCTGACAATTTAAAAATCCTAAAAATTCGAATAAGCTTAATAGTACGAAACAAAACCGCAGATGTCATCAACAATGTTCAAAAAAAATCAACTTGGTATTGACAGATTGTTAACGGATCCCAGTTTGAATATTTAATTAGATGGTACCAAATTTTTTTTATATTTTAAAGTTTTACAGTAATTTTTCTTGATAATTTCCTTACGTAACCAACATCGATATTTACATTGTCATATGTAAAAAAATGAGCCCTTTCTGATTCTGAGATGAATAATGGGATTTACTAGTGAAAAAAATATCGATGACCTCAGCACCAGCTTGAGTTATCCTGTATATTTCGGTAAATAAAATTCAATGGGTCCGAGGGTTTTTCCAAACAAGTACTTATTTAGTTTGTATTGAATTTATCTGCTACTTTACTAAAGCAATATATATATATATATATATATATATATATATATATATATATATATATATATATATATATATATATATATACAACAATTTTTTTGACGTTTCGCTCGACATGGTGAGCTCCTTCAGAGATATGGTATATTTATTTTGATTCTACGAAATTACAAATTTTTTTCTTTAATAAACATGTTTCACAGTAATTGTCCTACATACATATCACATTCATATTTTAAAGTTAATTTAAATTATTAAAAATAAAACAGATTTTAAAACAGTCTTAAAATTAAAACAATACACAGGTTAAAATAGTGAAAACTATAAAAGTAGCTTTGTGCGTATGTTAAAAATAAATTCAATTATTACAACTTGGTATGCAATTGCTATGGATAGATTACTTTTTATAAACAGCGAAAAATAGGAAAAATATTATTATTTCTTTTTTAATAACGTTCTTTCATTTGCATGAGTTTATACGAAATCGTGCCAAGCATCATTATATTATTTCTAATATTTATTAATAGAGTCGCTTCAAGTATGTCATATTAAAATATCAAATTATAGTATATTTGACTTAGGTTTTTGACATCTTGTTTGTCATTTACAGCATTTTTATCTCTTTTTATATGTATCGTTTCTTTGATGACTAGTTTGTGATAATTTCTGTCAGTATCTAACATGTGGGTGTTTTTAAAATCAAATTCATGGTTAGTTGTTTGCTCATGTTTATGTAAGGATGTCGATGCGTTTTTAGTATACTTGTGTCCATTAATTTTATTTTCAATATATTGTGTCGTCATGCGAATGTATTTCTTAGGACAGTTTAGGCATGGAATTGCATATATTACATTAGATGTTTTTTTGGTGAGAACTTTGCTTTTTAATTTCGTATAAAATGATCCCAGTAAATTGTTCGCCCTGTGGCATACCGTTATGCTTACTTAAAATATATTTTATTTTTTCTGATAGTTGGTTTATATACGGTAATGCAATGAAGGTGTTTTGTGTTGTGGTACTGTTAATTTTATTTTGTTTGTGTTATAATGCAAAAAGGTCCTTTGTTTAATTATAAAAAAACTAATATTTTTTTTTAAAAGGAGTTTGGGAAAATGGTTCATTATTAGGGTCTCTTCTACTTTTTTAGCACTTCTGGGCGAAATTCGGGTGAAGATATTTTATAGCTCGATCAACTAAACCGATTATGACACTATTTTTCAGTTTATTTGGATGTTGAGAGTTAAAATTTAAATACCTGCCTGACCAAGTATCTTTTGTACTCGAAAACAAAATAGATAGCTTATTAAAATATTTTAATAATTTCCACCCAAAACTGAAATTTACATCTGAAATTGAAATGGAACAGAAAATAAACTTTTTGGACTTAACTCTACACAAATAAGACGGATAACAGTCTTCATACAAAATGGTACACAAAAGATACTTGGTCAAGCAGGTATTTAAATTTTAACTCTTAAACATCCAAATAACCAAAAAAATAGTGTCATAATCGATTTCGTTGATCAAGCTATAAAATTATCTTCACCCGAATTTCGCCCATAAGTCCTAAAAAAAGTAGAAGAAATCTTAATAATGAACCATTTTCCAAAACTCCTTATAAAAAAAATAATTAAACAAAGAACCTTTTTACATTATAACACAAAACACCTTCATTGCATTACCGTATATAAACCAACTATCAGAAAAAATAAAATATATTTTAGGTAATCATGACATAACGGTATGCCACAGGGCGAACAATTTATGGGGATCATTTTATACGAAATTAAAAAGCAAAGTTCCCACCAAAAAAAGATCTAACGTAATATATGCAATTCCATGCCTAAACTGTCCTAAGAAATACAGGGTGAGTCAACGATTGGATGAAGTAGGTTTGTGCCTTTTCGGTGAAATTAACAAAGAAACTATATTTATTGTTTGATACAGTTTATTTTTACGCAGATTTTAAAAATATTTAGGACTCTACAGGGTGAGCCAAAAAACTAGGACAGCATAAAGTTGTATTTTTTTAAATAGAACACCCTATATACGAATCGTATTTTCGATTTAGCTTATAATTTTAAATCTTTTTTATTAAGGGTTTACTATAACAAAACTTTATAGTTTCTGAGATAATTAAGTTTAAAGAAAAAAAGTCACATTTTCAAGCATCAATTCAATCCTAAATAACGTTTTCAATTTTGTAACAAATATATTCAAATTTGGAATTTAGCAAGGCCAAGGACAAGTTAACATAATTTTTACCTAATATTTGCAATAAAAGCTACAGGGTGTTGAACACATCCGCTCAAATTTGAACAAGTTTAAATGAATAAATATCTTTTTTTTTTAAATGGTACACCCCGTATATTTTCATGTTATTTAATAGAGTAATAAAAACCCTAAAAGTTTTGTTCAATATATCCTATACCTTTTTTACAGAAATAGTCTTCATTATCATAGTAGCCATGTAAAATAATAAAAAGAAACTACAGAAACAAACAGAATGTGGTTAAATATGATGAAATACATTATTCGTTATATTACAACGGCAATAGTTTAATTAAACATAATGTGAAAAAATTAACACAACAATAACGACAAGGCAAATACATATTTACTTTTATACTAAATTGAAACAAAAAAATTACCTATTAAATGCTGAGATTAATTATTTCTTTTTAATAAGTATTCGAATAAACGACCCTCTTGTGCAATGCACAAATTTAGTCTTTTTTGCAGATTTTCTCGGACCCTGGACAAAATTTGTGGCGTTATTGTTCTACAGGTATCCCTAATCCTGTTTCGCATATCTTCCACTGTTGTTGGTGGATTAACATACACCTTATTTTTAATATAACCCCATAGGAAGAAATCTAATGGGGTGATGTCGCAAGACCTTGGTGGCCACTCAATGAAACCCCCACGTCCGATCCGTTTTTGCGGATATCGTTGCTCCAAAAACGCACGAACTTCACGATGGTAATGCGGAGGTGCACCATCGTGCTGGAACCACATACTGTCGAGCTCATCCCTACCGAGACCTTGAAGCAGTTGGGGTACTTCAGATAACTATGGCCATTTAGTGGTTCATTAAAAAAGTGGGGTCCAATAATTCGATTATGATGAATACCACACCAACCATTTAATGACCAGTGGTTTTGATGTTGCACTTCTCTAATCCAAAATGGGTTTTCTGTGGCATAATAATGCATGTTGCGTCTATTTACGGCACCGTTACTTCTAAAAGTAGCTTCATCACTAAACATTACCTTGCATAATAAATTTGGATTTAATTGAATCTCCGCATTTATTGTACGACAAAAGTTTACACGACTTTCAAAATCCTGTCCATGCAATTCTTGGTGTAATTCCATGTGATATGAATGATACCTATATTTCTTGGTAGTACGATTAGCGGTGGATTGTGATGTTTCACATAATGCTGCTAACTGACGGCTACCAATATAAGGATTTTCCTGAATATTTAACAATACTTGTAGTTCTTTTTCTTCATTAGTTACTGGTTTGTTGACCACTTTACGTTTTGGATAATCAACAGTACCAGAAGAATCAAATCTTTGCATTAAGTTTTGAAAAGTATGGGTATTAGGCTGGCGTCGATCAGGATACTTCATTTTGTAAATTCTTTGAACAAGAAGGCAATTTTTTTGAGCCTCTCCTATTGTATAAATCATATCTATTAACTCATTCTTTGGAAAATTCATTTTACAATATAAGATGAATGCAAAAAAAACCAAACTACACTACATAAAAACCAAAAGAAGCGATTGCGGTTATAAATTTGACACACAGAAAAATGTTCTATTACATTGTTTTTGCCATGGCTACTATGATAATGAAGACTATTTCTGTAAAAAAGTATGGAAAATAAGAAAAACTGAAATATCTCAAAAACTATTATAAATAGGTATAGGATATATTGAACAAAACTTTTAGGGTTTTTATTACTCTATAAAATAACATGAAAATATACAGGGTGTACCATTTAAAAAAAAGATATTTATTCATTTAAACTTGTTCAAATTTGAGCCGATGTGTTCAACACCCTGTAGCTTTTATTGCAAATATTAGGTAAAAATTATGTTAACTTGTCCTTGGCCTTGCTAAATTCCAAATTTGAATATATTTGTCACAAAATTGAAAACGTTATTTAGGATTGAATTGATGCTTTAAAATGTGACTTTTTTTCTTTAAACTTAATTATCTCAGAAACTATAAAGTTTTGTTATAGTAAACCCTTAATAAAAAAGATTTAAAATTATAAGCTAAATCGAAAATACGATTCGTATATAGGGTGTTCTATTTCAAAAATACAACTTTATGCTATCCTAGTTTTTTGGCTCACCCTGTAGAGTCCTAAATATTTTTAAAATCTGCGTAAAAATAAATTGTATCAAACAATAAATATAGTTTCTTTGTTAATTTCACCGAAAAGGCACAAACCTACTTCATCCAATCGTTGACTCACCCTGTACATTGGCATGACGACACAATATATTGAAAATAGAATTAATGGACACAAGTATACTAAAAACGCATCGACATCCTTACATAAACATGAGCAAACAACTAAGCATGAATTTGATTTTAAAAACACCCACATTTTAGATACTGACAGAAATTATCACAAACTAGTCATTAAAGAAATGATACATATAAAAAGAGATGAAAATGCTGTAAATGACAAACAAGATGTCGAAAACCTAAGTCAAATATACTATAATTTGATATTTTAATATGACATATTTGGAGCGGCTCTATAATAAATATTAGAAATAATGTAATGATGCTCGGCACGATTTCATATAAACTCGTGCAAATGAAAGAACGTTAATAAAAAAGAAATAAAGATCTTTTTTCCTATTTTTTGCTGTTTATAAAAAGTAATCTATCCATATCAATTGCATACCAAGTTGTAATTGAATTTATTTTTAACATACGCACAAAGCTACTTTCAAGGTATGTACTATTTTATAGTTTTCACTATTTTAACCTGTGTATTGTTTTAATTTTAAGATTGTTTTAAAATTTGTTTTATTATTATTAATTTCAATTGACTTTAAAATGTGAATGTAATATGTATGTAGGACAATTACTGTGATACATGTTTATTAAAAAAAAGTTGTAGTTTTGTAGATTCAAAATAGATATACCATATCTCTGAAGGAGCTGACCATATAGAGCGAAACGTCAGAAAAATTGTTGTCTTTTGATTCTCAAATGAAAAAACCTATACCCAAGAAAATATTATAGGTAGAAAAATATTAACAAAGGGTTTAAGATGATACAAAAATAAATTATATATATATATATATATATATATATATATATATATATATATATATATATATATATATATATATGTTAGTTTTTAGTGTTTCACGGATGGAGAAATATGAGTTTGTGTTTATCCGGGAATACATCCGTTCGTTAGCTATTTCCATAGTTGGAATTTGCAAATTCCAACTATGGAAATAGCTAACGAACGGATGTATTCCCGGATAAACACAAACTCATATATATATATATATATATATATATATATATATATATATATATATATATATTTAGCGTTTATTAGTGCGCTAAACCTATAGTTTTTAGTATGCGTGTAAGTGTAAAATTAACAACGCGATTTAACAATGTTTATGATGTAGTCTCGCTTGCATTGAAAGCGGATTTATTTAGAAAGAGGATTTAAAGCGGGAAGACGATAGAGAAAACGAATAGAATATTTCACTGTAAAAGTAGTTATACTAATAGAGAATCGGAATGGAGTAGAATAGAATAGACCTCTAACTTGAAAGTTGAAGGTTTTTAAACGGATCTGCCTATAATTTACTAGTATCGTACGGTGTTGTCACGTTCTCCAACTTTTCAGCGGTCTATTAATAGTGATCAGAAATTTGGGAATAATTCCGCCTAAATGGCAACACCGTAACACATTTTCTTGCAAGAAGTTGGAAATCCCGAGTCATCAATGACCGAAAAAGGGCCCGATTGGTTTATTGATACAATCTTTAAATTGTACGAAAAGGTTTAGCTTAATTTACTAAAGTAAGAAATATCACGTTTTCAGTGCAGCATTGTAAAATGAACTATAGAAAATATTGTATCTTAAATAAATACAACAGGATAATAAAATATAACAAATAGTAAAATTGAAAAAGGTATGAAGGATATTTCTGACAAAAGAGTATGAGGGGCCTAGAGCCGCCATATATATATATATATATATATATATATATATATATATATATATATATATATATATATATATATATATAGATGAGAAATCCTCGAATAATATTATATTGGTAACAAATTTCTTAATTCAGAGCTTAGCTCACTTCCCAGACGTATAGCGCAATAAATCCTTGAAATTAATTATTAAACTCATTAAATTTATCAGCTTCACTCAGCCCTTTTTATCCCGGTAAGACGAAAAGACAGGTGAGGCGGCTATAAGTTTCAACATAGTTGGGAGGCTTGGCGAGACCTCACCACATCATTGAAAATGGTTTTTTTTTTTAAATATTCTCCACGATGATCATACATTTTTGCATGCATTTGAACCCTAGACAAAACATTTATTAGATTCGCAAAGTTTAATTTCCGAACTTACAAACTTACGATGTTAAAAGTAAACATAATACAGCAACTTTGAACATGCGCATTATCAAATTTTCAACCGACCATTGGCAGGACCGAGCTTCGAAAATCTATTTGCCCTTATTTAAGCAAAATATAAGTATATGCTTTGTGGATCTCATTATACTAAATTAAACACACGAAACACAAATAAAGAAGTTATTTAAAACACTATAAATTCGTCTAATTAACATTAGTATTTATTTTAACTAAAATAAATGTTGCAATACTTGAAGTACACACTTTATTTAGAAAAACGACAATAAACAGGACTGTTAAAATCGTTATAATATAATATCTGACGCAAATAACGCCAACAAACATGTAAATCCAAAATATTTTTTATGGAAGTTCGGTCTTTATACGGAGAAGCTCTTAAACCTTATACGTATCAAAAACATTTCGTTTTAATATGTAAACAAGCTACCATCTTACGCAAATTAAATTAACGTACGGTTATGGTTTATAAAAACTGTTGTTTTACTCCCATAATATGAACCCATAAAAAATTATGGTAATTTAATACCCTCGTGAAATTGGATAACCATAAACTAAATAAAGGTTGTCCGTGTTTTTGTCGTCAGTCGATTTCCTTCTTTGGTTTTTATAATTATATTTAATAGCGTGTTCAGATAAAATATACAGGGTCGAGTTTCCTATTTCAACGATTTTTTAGAGGTTAAAAAGAAAAAGTTTATCTTGGTCAATAGTTAATTGTCCTATTCGACGATGACGTTTAGGTATTAGTTGTTATGTTAGTTTTCTATCAGTAATATAGACTGCTTCTCGCCTGAAAATAGCGGGCACTGATCTAACCAACATCAACTGTAGTGCAATCATTATGTTTTTACAGGATTTTGAAATTTTGAATATTGGCAATTCTATAGCGTTTTAAAATGAACCTTGTTTAAACAAGTTATAGATAAATATGGTATCTTCGAGAATTTTGACCACAGAGGATTCTAGTTCAGGAAGAGGTTTTTTAAAAAAATGTCCCAAAAATAATCTTTACATTTAGAGCTACAAATCATCAAAGTTAATGAGCAGTTTATAATTTATTTTATCAACAATTTCAAAGCACTATCGTTTAGATTGAGGTTTCAACTGCTTTTTAACGACAGTGCATAAATATATGTATAATAGTTAGCGCATACGGGCGAGTTAAAAATTGGAACTCTCATTGAAATAATCGGCTAGATACAGGGTGAGTCAACGATTGGATGAAGTAAGTTTGTGCCTTTTCGGTGAAATTAACAAATAAACTATATTTATTGTTTGATACAGTTTATTTTTACGCAGATTTTAAAAATATTTAGGACTCTACAGGGTGAGCCAAAAAACTAGGACAGCATAAAGTTGTATTTTTTAAATAGAACACCCTATATACGAATCGTATTTTCGATTTAGCTTATAATTTTAAATCTTTTTTATTAAGGGTTTACTATAACAAAACTTTATAGTTTCTGAGATAATTAAGTTTAAAGAAAAAAAGTCACATTTTCAAGCATCAATTCAATCCTAAATAACGTTTTCAATTTTGTGACAAATATATTCAAATTTGGAATTTAGCAAGGCCAAGGACAAGTTAACATAATTTTTTCCTAATATTTGCAATAAAAGCTACAGGGTGTTGAACACATCGGCTCAAATTTGAACAAGTTTAAATGAATAAATATCTTTTTTTTTAAATGGTACACCCTGTATATTTTCATGTTATTTAATAGAGTAATAAAAACCCTAAAAGTTTTGTTCAATATATCCTATACCTATTTATAATAGTTTTTGAGATATTTCAGTTTTTCTTATTTTCCATACTTTTTTACAGAAATAGTCTTCATTATCATAGTAGCCATGTAAAATAATAAAAAGAAACTACAGAAACAAACAGAATGTGGTTAAATATGATGAAATACATTATTCGTTATATTACAACGGCAATAGTTTAATTAAACATAATGTGAAAAAATTAACACAACAATAACGACAAGGCAAATCCACATTTACTTTTATACTAAATTGAAACAAAAAAATTACCTATTAAATACTGAGATTAATTATTTCTTTTTAATAAGTGTTCGAATAAACGACCCTCTTGTGCAATGCACAAATTTAGTCTTTTTTGCAGATTTTCTCGGACCCTGGACAAAATTACTGGCGTTATTGTTCTACAGGTATCCCTAATTCTGTTTGGCATATCTTCCACTGTTGTCGGTGGATTAACATACACCTTATTTTTAATATAACCCCATAGGAAGAAATCTAATGGGGTGATGTCGCAAGAACTTGGTGGCTACTCAATGAAACCCCCACGTCCAATCCATTTTTGAGGATATCGTTGGTCCAAAAACGCACGAATTTCACGATGGTAATGCGGAGGCGCACCATCGTGCTGGAACCACATCTGTCGAGCTCATCCCTATCGAGACCTTGAAGCAGTTGGGGTAGTTCTTCTTGTAGAAAGTTCAGGTAACTATGGCCATTTAGTGGTTCATTAAAAAAGTGGGGTCCAATAATTCGATTATGATGAATACCACACCAAACATTTAATGACCAGTGGTTTTGATGATGCACCTCTCTAATCCAAAATGGGTTTTCTGTGGCATAATAATGCATGTTGCGTCTATTTACGGCACCGTTACTTCTAAAAGTAGCTTCATCACTAAACATTACCTTGCATAATAAATTTGGATTTAATTGAATCTCCGCATTTATTGTACGACAAAAGTTTACACGACTTTCAAAATCCTGTCCATGCAATTCTTGGTGTAATTCCATGTGATATGGATGATACCTATATTTCTTGGTAGTACGATTAGCGGTGGATTGTGATGTTTCACATAATGCTGCTAACTGACGGCTACCAATATAAGGATTTTCCTGAACATTTAACAATACTTGTAGTTCTTTTTCTTCATTAGTTACTGGTTTAATGACCACTTTACGTTTTGGATAATCAACAGTACCAGAAGAATCAAATCTTTGCATTAAGTTTTGAAAAGTATGGGTATTAGGCTGGCGTCGATCAGGATACTTCATTTTGTAAATTCTTTGAGCAAGAAGGCAATTTTTTTGAGCCTCTCCTATTGTATAAATCATATCTATTAACTCATTCTTTGGAAAATTCATTTTACAATATAAGATGAATGCAAAAAAACCAAACTATACTACATAAAAACCAAAAGAAGCGATTGCGGTTATAAATTTGACACACAGAAAAATGTTCTTTTACATTGTTTTTGCCATGGCTACTATGATAATGAAGACTATTTCTGTAAAAAAGTATGGAAAATAAGAAAAACTGAAATATCTCAAAAACTATTATAAATAGGTATAGGATATATTGAACAAAACTTTTAGGGTTTTTATTACTCTATTAAATAACATGAAAATATACAGGGTGTACCATTAAAAAAAAAAAGATCTTTATTCATTTAAACTTGTTCAAATTTGAGCCGATGTGTTCAACACCCTGTAGCTTTTATTGCAAATATTAGGTAAAAATTATGTTAACTTGTCCTTGGCCTTGCTAAATTCCAAATTTGAATATATTTGTCACAAAATTGAAAACGTTATTTAGGATTGAATTGATGCTGGAAAATGTGACTTTTTTTCTTTAAACTTAATTATCTCAGAAACTATAAAGTTTTGTTATAGTAAACCCTTAATAAAAAAGATTTAAAATTATAAGCTAAATCGAAAATACGATTCGTATATAGGGTGTTCTATTTAAAAAAATACAATTTTATGCTGTCCTAGTTTTTTGGCTCACCCTGTAGAGTCCTAAATATTTTTAAAATCTGCGTAAAAATAAACTGTATCAAACAATAAATATAGTTTTTTTGTTAATTTCACCGAAAAGGCACAAACCTACTTCATCCAATCGTTGACTCACCCTGTACAGCAGAAGCCAACTAGTCCAAGCCATAGGTAAATATAGTGAAGTAAATTCCGAGATGGATTAGACCTACCCAAGAGTATTGGGGGCAATGTAAGAACAAACCCTACATAAAATGTAAGAGCAAAAAATAGGAAGAGCCCAAGAGGGAGGGGGGACAAAATCGGTTAAAACAGGTTTTTTTGAATGTACTATCCAAGAAATGCATTTTGGAAAAAAAAAGTTTTAAATAAAAGTTGTAGAGATTTTAGAAATCTACGATTTACGTTTTCGTGGGCTGATTTTCATCAATTTATTTTTGCAAAATTGCCCAAAAACCCTTAAAACCGACCATTATTTGCATATCCATTATTTATTGCAACTTTTTTTGCATTTTTTTTTTAATTTTAAAGGAAAGCCCTCGACATTTTGAACAAAATGATATTTTATAGTAATAAATCAGATAATTTGTTGCTGAGATATTGCTATTTATTTATCCCAAGACGCACAATGTTGATTGCTGTAACTCTTTTTTGGATGAACATTTTGACGTCCGAAAAGGCTCACTCTCTTCGTGAAGGCCTAAATTTTCATATCTTGTTAGAGTCAAATGAAAAAATTAATTTTCAACCCCTTAAATATCGCTCCAAAAAAAGGGGGTGTGCCATATTCATAATTTTTCAACTCCAGAAAAAATGGTCCATTCGTTGCTGAAATACAGCGAATTTTTCAGAGCGCAGCTGATTTGAAGCTGCGAGTTCAATTTTCTCGTGCGCGCGGGAGCTTTATTTCTTTATAAAAAAAAACATCCCCTTTTTTAAAGCGATATTTAAGGGGTTGAAAATTAATTTTTTCATTTGTCCCTAACAAGATATGAAAGTTTAAGCCTGCATGAAAAGATTGAACCTTTTTAGAGGTCAAAATGTTCACTTTAAAAAAAAGTTGCAGCAAGCAACATTTTGCGTCTTGGGATAAACAATTAGCAATATCTGAGCAACAAATTATCCGATTTACTATTATAAAATACCATTTTATTTGGAAAGACAAAGCATTCCCTTTAAAAGCAAAAAAGTTATTTTTGCATAAATAATTGATATGAAAAAAATGACCGAATTTGAGGGTTTTTTGGTTTTTTGCAATAATTTTGCAAAATAACAAAAATGATCGGATAAAAACTCAAATTGTAGATTTTTAAAATCTCTAAAAGTTTTAGTAAAAACTCTTTTCTAAAATGTGTTTCTTAACTTGTAGATAAAAAAAACCTGTTTTAACCAACTTTGACCCCCACCCCCTCCTGGTCCTGACCTATTTTTTGCTGTTACATTTTATGCAGGATTTGTTTTTACATTACCCCCAACACTCCTGGGTAAATCTCATGCATCTCGGAATTTATGTCACTATTTTTACCTAGAGCTTAGACTGGTGGCCGGTACGGCGTAACTGACTAGCTGAAGACGTTACATTTGTTTTGGTAATTTAACTTTCATTATATACATATACATATATATTTGCAGGAAATAAACTGTTTGTACATATATTTTTCATATTCTCTGCCTGAAAGGAGAATTACATATATAACAAACTATTTAAATACGGCAAAAAGAATTCTTTATTTCTTACTGAAATTTCACGTTACTCCGTTGATTCATAGATGTCGTTCGACTGGCGATATTTTTCAGTCTGACATCGAAGTTGGTAGACGGCAGGTGTAATATCCTGCCGACATACTTTGAAATTTATGGTTCATATATCAGTTATTTCCTGCTAATGTTGCTCTCGGTCCGATACAGCTCCACTGACGAGATCATGAGGTGATCGAAACGCGTATGGAGAGAGGACCAGAGCGATATTTGCAGGAGATAAACTGTTTGTACATATATTTATCATATTCTCTGCCTGAAAGGAGAATTACATATATAACAAACTATATACATATACAGTGAAATATTGTTCTTAATATTATATTATTGTATATCGCCTTATGAGTCCGCAAATTTTTCCCTTTGCGGACGATACGTCTATTATCATGAAGAATAAGGATTTTGAAAATCTAGTTCACCCAATGTCGGAAACAGAACAAAAACATGAGATTGGTTTACTACTACCCAATTAAGTTTTAGTAGTCATAAAACACAAAAAATGATGAGCTCTGGGGTCCCTTCCCTCATCTGGACTGAATATTTGCTCTTCAGCGCAAAGAGATATGAGTGATAGCTGTGATTCCCTACCGTGATGCTGACAAAAGAAAGTTCATTTCTTTAAACTTATTAACGCTACCATTCATGTATAATTATTCATGCTTGGTACACATAAAGGAGAATTTAAGCAAATATGCCTTAAATTCAGATGTCCATGATCATTCAGTGAAATACTCTAATGATACCTGACTTCCATTTACCAAATTACAATATAGCAAACATGTATTTAACTATGGCCCTTTTTTTACAATAAACTCACGGATGATATAAAAAAAAATTATGCCTCGGAAAATTTAAATCCATAATCAAGAACATATTCATAAACAAACGAGTCTTATTCCGTTGAGGAATTTATCAAATACAATTTTATTTGAATGTGATCAGGCCTTGTATGTTCATATATTTACGTTTCATGTTTTTTTTTTAAATTGTATACTTAATATTTGGTAAATAGTGTTTTTCGCTTAAAGACGTTTTTTAACCGACTTCTAAAAGAAGGAGGTTCTCAATTCGTAATGTATGTACACCGATTACTCCGGAACGGCGGCACTGATTTGAATGAAATTTTTTACGTTATGTTCAGGAAGTTGCTGCGGTGGTCCCATATTTTCTTAGATGAAATTGGTGCAGTAAAATCCAAGATAGCGCTGACAATACGGCGGACCAAAAAATCAATTTTGTCCGATTTTCTCCAAAAATGGTACGAGGAAGTTTTCAGGGTCGTACATAACTAATCTAAAATTATTTTTAAAAAATTCAATATGATGGATCCAATATGGCGGACGAAAAACTCAATTTTGTCCGATTTTCTTCAAAATTGGTGCGGGGGAGTTTTCGGGGTCGCACATAACGAATCTGAAATTATTTTTAAAAAAAATCAGTACGGCGGATCCAAGATGGCGGATTAAAAATTCTACATCTCCCGATTTGTCTAAAATCGGTATTGGGGTATTTTTGTTAGTGTTAATTATGAATTTAAAATATTTTTTGAAAAACTCAATCTGGCAGATTCAACATGGTGTCCTAAAAATTTTATATTTTTCGATTTTCTCCCAAACTGATATTGGAGGTTCTTGAAGGTGTAAATTATAAATTTAAAAGTGTTTTTTCAGGATTCAATATGGCAAATCCAAGATAGCGGACTAAATATTTTACATTTTTCGATTTTGTTCAAAGGTGGGACTGAATCGTTTTTGAGGATGTAAATAGCGAATATAAGTCTAGAAATTTTAAATTTCAGGATTTCATCCAAAATTGGTGGTTGGGGCTTTGAAGGGTTTAAATTTAGATTAGATTAAGACTTAAAATAATTTTTTTGAAATTCAATATAGCGGATGCAATATGGTGGGTTGAAAATTTTACCTTATTCGCATTTTTTCAGATTTGGTATTAGAGGGTTTTCGGAGTCGTGTATTACGAATATGAAGTTAATTTTTTACAACTATTAGGTTGATAAGATACAATATGGGGGACAGAAAATTTTACATATTCTGATTTTGTGTAAAATTGATATTGTGGGGTTCTTGAGGCGTATACAAACTCCATATGCAGTATAAAATATATCGAGCTAAGAAATTTACATCTCAAGTTCTTTAAATATTGAAAATTGATATTGCGGGGTTCTTGAGGCGTATACAAACTCAATATGCAGTATAAAATATATCGAGCTAAGAAATTTACATCTCAAGTTCTTTAAACATCGATACTGCAAGGTTTTGGGGCCTATATTACCAATCCAAAATTAATTTGAAATTTAAGATAGTGGATTTACTATGACAGACTAAATATTTGTTTGACACAATTTTACTGGTATTTGGAAAACTCTAAGAACCAAAGAATTTTTAGTGGTTCATTTTAGGGTGATTTACAACTTTGGATAAAATGGGTACTTTTTGCCACTCTGGAGTCATTGCGAGGTACACTAATCTCGATTAGTACTTAGTTTAAATAATTTATGGATATCATAATAAATTCTAAAACTAAAAAATGAAAAATAAAATTTTTATAAAGAAATTGAACCGACTTCTAACTGTGCGCTAAAAAGTAAAAAATTACTATACATTTTTATATGAAATTGAACTTTTTGAAGTCGGCGCCAAATTATTTGTAAATGAAATAAATAACTACTAATTTATACAAATTATGGTAAGAAAGCAATTACAAAGGATTTTTAATCTGTTTACGCGAATGTCAGGTATTAGTTCGGCGCCGACTTCAAAAATTTCATTTTCATATAAAAATGTATAGTTATTTTTCACTTTTTTGCGCACTTTTAAAAGTCGGTTCAATTTTTTTATAAAAATTTTATTTTAGATATGATGTTTAAGATTAGGTATATTTTTTACCATATATGTTTTTGTGTTGACGAATGAAAAACATTGCATTTATGTTAATCATAATAATAAATTTTGAATTTTAAATATAAACAAACACACTTCAATTCGTATTTAATATAGATATAGGGAAAAGTAGTTAAAGAGTAATTACGATATGTTATTTACATCAAATAAACTCTCTTTTTTTATTCACTTTATAGTTCTTTTTGGTGAGAATAATTTTTAATGCAATATGTATTTTTATTTATTTTATAATTTGCTGAGCCTTTGTCGGTAATTTTTAATTTTTGCATTCAGATATGTATTTTTCCTGATCTATGGAAGGAATCAAAAATCTGTCTGGTCGAAAATTATCGCCCCATAGCGATAATGTGCAATTTTGCAAAGGTGTTTGAGCGAAATCTTCAGGAATAAATATCCTTTTACATAGCCCCTCTTATGATCTATGAGCAGCATAGTTTTGCTTCTGGAAAGTCAACCGTGACCAATCTCTGTACTATTGCGCAGTATGTCTCAGAGCGTATTGATTCTGGCACTCAGGTCGATGTCGTTTACACAGATTTTTCCAAAGCGTTTGCTCGACTTGATCATGGTGTTTTACTTTCCAAATTGTCGGACTTATTAGATTTTTGGAAAGCTACCTATTAAACCGCTCTTACTATGTTGAACACCGTGGTCATAGATCTAGTAATTTTGTAGTAACGTCGGATGTTCCTCAAGTATCTCTTTTGGGTCCCTTTCTTTTTAACATTTTTATTAACGTAATCGCATGTGGCTTGAATAACAGCTGCGTACTTTATGCAGATTATTTAAAGATATTCCGGGACATAAGGAATTCTGGCGATTGCTTGAGCCTTGAACTGGATCTCGTGAAATTAAATGCTTGGTCTCTAAAAAACAACCTGCCTCTGAATGTAAACAAGTGCAATGTTATGCCATTCTCAAGAAGTCGAATGCCTCTGCCGCATGATTATGGGATCAAGCGTGCTTTTGGAAGGCGAGTTAACTGCGTTAAACACCTAGAGTCACTTTGACTGCAGACTCACATATATTTGTCAATCATATTAATGATATAGTATCGAGATCTTACCGGACGCTAGGCTTTCTAGTAAGATCTAGTTATGAATTTCAGTCGTTCCAGGTCATAAACACGTTATATTATTCTCTTGTATGAAGCAGATTGAAATATGCCTCAGTTATCTGGGATCCATATTACCACGTACACTCTGAAAAATTAGAAAAAATTCAGTATCGTTTCTTAAGATTCCTGAGCTTTAAATCGGATTGGTTTTATCCACTGCCTACTACACCTCTAGAAAGCCTATTGACGAGATTTATTTTCACAACTCCGGAGAAGCGTAGTAACAGAGCTCGTGTACTTCTTTTGTATAAACTGGTTAATAACAAGATTCAGGCACTTGATTTGATCGGGAGAGTTCATTTTCATGTTCCAGGGATAACTAGATCTCCAGTATTTTTCTATTTACCGAAACCAAAAACTAATGTATTAAAATTCTCCCCATTATACTCGATGTGTTATGATCATCTGAACGACAAATTTGATATATTTTACTGCAATTATTCTAATCCAGGGGCGGATCCAGCCTCTCTCTTTGGGGGGGGGGGGGCGGTGATATCACAAAAGTACAGTATGGCAAGAAAAACAAGTTGTCAACGGGGGGGGGGGGTACAAGCAGCATACTCAATCCTATTATAAAAGGCAGAATGGGTTTTATTTTCTTGACCTCAAAGCTTTTGGTTGGGAGGGGGGGGGGGATCGCAAGCATACAGACTCCTATACTCTATTCAAGAACTAGAGAGAGTAGTAAAACTGTTGCCGAAACCTCTAACGTACCTGCTCCAGTGCCGTAGGTAACTGAGAACTGCCGTAAATCTAATTATATTTCATTATATTTAAATATATTTTATAAATTTACTGCAACATAGAATTTCTGATAGTTTAATTTAACTTCTGTCAGTGAGCAAAGTACAACTTACAGTTTTTTCTTAGTGATTTATCTTGTTTGCGCTTGTTTTTATATATTAGTGAGATACCCAAAAGATATGGCTTTCACCTCTATATTTATTCCAAAATCGTTAAACTAGGGCATTTTTTCCTCAACGAAAAACTTATTACGATGAATGTTTATGATGCCTTAAGATATCAATATCTAGATAATAATGTTAAAAGCTCTGTTGAGATATGTTCCAACATGACAGGGGTTGGAAAATCTACTATGTACCGAATAGACAAGGGAAAAAAACGACTGGAATTGTTAATACTCCCAAGCCACATTCGATCACAGGCAAACGAAAAACCTCGTTGGAAGAAGAGATGAAAACTGCAATTAAAGAGGTTGTATATACATTTTATTATGAGAAGCAGATCCCAACCATCTACAAAATTCTAACTAAAATCATTGAAGAGCACGATTTACCTGAAATTAAAAGATCTGATCTCTGGAAATTGCTCAGAAAACTTAATTTTTGCTGGGAAAAACCAGATAGAAAATCTGTTCTTATAAATCGTCCGGAAACTGTCCGCTGGAGGCGTAAATATCTCACTCAAGTAAAAGGTAGAGTTGCTAGAAATAACACAATTAATAAAATTAGTAATTTAACTAAACTTTTGAAAGATTTTTTTGAATAAAGTTACTGCAAAAAATTGGGAAAAATCCATATAATAAAAGAATAAAACAAAATGTGAGAACTCGATCTCATAATAGGTGAGATAGAGGAACCAATTATAATTAATTTTAGCGAAGATAGTTTCACTGACTTTGATTAGGAATTAGATACGTAATGTTTACTAGTGTAAACACAATTTATTATTTAAATTTTTGTTTTTGTTGTATTTTATTGTTTAATGTTGTTTATGTTTTTTTATTTTTTTATATATTTTTATTTTAGTGTGTCCCACTCTTTAATTTTATATATATTTAATTCTAATTAGCCGTAAGTTTTTTATTATTTTATTATTGTGTTTGTGTCTTTTTCTTAAGCGTGTAGAAGTAACATGTTTATCTTATTTTTTTGGGGCTATCGTAGCTATCGTAGTAGGTCTAATTTTAATTACAACATAAAAAAAGTAATTACATTTGAATCCCTTTTTAGTGTTTAATTGTAATTCTGCAGATGGTTTAAGAAATAAATAAACTGAAACGTCAAATAGCCTAAAAATGTTTTTAATTAATAATAAAATGACCGATAACCCCTAAAATATTTTATTATTATATGGACGAATTTATTTTTTTATATATGTTTAACTTTTTGTATTTTTGACAATGGATATTTTGTAAGTATTTAAATTATAACTTAGAATTTTTTGAGAGAATAATCCTACGTTTTAGTCTATTATTATAGACCGGTATTTTTGATTATAAAATTTCTAACCCATTCCTATGAAAAATATATGTGTCTAACAAATTTGGCTAAAAACACCAGACTAAAGAACACAGGTAGTTTGCGAAGAGAAAAAGGGTAAAAATGATTTATTACTCTCCCTAGTTCTTGAATAAACTATAGTATAAGAGAATAAATCGGGTCCATTTTCCTAAACTCAAAGCTCTTGGGGGGGGGGGGATCGCCCCCACCGCCCCCCCCCCCTTGGATCCGCGCCTGGTCAAATCGTTTATTTACAATTATGTGTGATTGATTTATAGACTATGTTATACTTATTGCTCTATATGTATTATGTATATAATTTTAGGATTTATCTAACTCTGTTCTTTTTCCTGCTTAATAATAGTTACTCTGGTCCTGTAGGGCAATCTAAATAAATAAAATAAAAAATAAAATAAAATAATATAAATAATGTATAATATATTTGTATAATCTGGAATGTATTTTTATAACTATTTGTAGTTTTATATGATATTTAATGGTAAAGTTTCTTGTTTGTAATATTTGTAACATATAAAAGTATAACTTTATAAATAAAGTTTGGATGCAAGAGAATTTATTTAAGGTAAATAACATATCGTAAGTACCTTATAACTACCTCTCCCTGCATTAATTACACATCGACTAAAATTAGTTCATATAAAGGTTAACGTCTTATACAATCATATATTGTTAGAAACCATATTTACTTATATGTTTTATAATGAAAGTTAAATTACAAAACAAATGTAACGTTTCCAGCCAAAGTCACGCGTGCCTTGACAGCCGTCAGTTCTTATCTTACTCTTCATTATTTTCCCTCTCGAGCTCCCGCTTGTTCCTGTTGTACCTTCAATGAGATTTTAAATTTTTAACTCGCGTATACCCTACGTAATATATATATATATATATATATATATATATATATATATATATATATATATATATATATATATATATATATATTCTTGTTTTTCTTGAACGATTTATTCCATGTATCAATATGTTTTTTTGTATATTCTTGGGATCAGGTTCAAACGTGGATGTTGAAAAAAACAACATGTTTTGACGTTTTGCCTTTTGTTTAAGGCATTTTCAAAAGTTTTTTTTTATATTATTTCCTTAATTTAATAACCCAAAATTTAAAATATACAAGTTATGGTTAAAATTCCACACATTAACGGAAAAAGTTAAAAGTTAAAAGACAATTCAAAAAAAAATGTTTTTAAAAACTTAATCTACAATTAAAAACTTATGTGATTTTTAAATTATTTAAATCTTTACAAAAATGTATAGGTACGTATCTTGAGCTTGCCATTTCTATTTCGATACTGGCCAATAAAATATATTGATTGTGGTATTGGAAAAATAATTCATTTTTTATTGCATTATTTTTTAAATGATTAATTATGGAGCCTTTGGTGTTTTATTATATTAAAATTCATAACATATAAATGTTCTAAGAGGATATTCCCATCTATTGACTTTTAAGAGGGTATATTAATTTTTAATCAGATTTGTGTAAATGTGGCTTAGGTTACTTATATTTGTTCTGTCGTTAACTGCTTTTTTTTCTTTTTCTATTTCTATCATCTCCTTTACATTCAATTTATTATAATTATGGTCACGTTCAAGTATTGTTGTCTTGTTGTAGTTCAAGGAATAGTCTGTTCCTCGTACATGTTTATTTAATGCAGTCGTAGCATTCTTAGTAAATTTGTGCCCATTAAATCTATTTTTAAGTAACTGTGTGGTCATTCCTATATATTTTTTGGATAATTGGTGCAAGAAATTGAGTATCCAACATTCATTTTAGGAGTTTTATTTTTCAGTTTGGTAAAAAAAGAGTTTAACTTATTTTGAGCTTTGTGGCAGACTACGATATTATGTCGATTCAGAATATATTTAATTTTTTCTGAAAATCCGTTTGTATATGGCAAGGCGATAAATTTCGATATATCATTATTGTTGGGAGGATTGTTAGAATTATAAAATTTGTGTATGGGTTCTTTTATTATTTTATCAATGTCTCTGAGTTTAAAGATGTTCCTTAATAAGGTCTCTTTCACTTGTCTTAAAACAGGGGGCCTAAATTCAGGGGACGTTAAAGTGATGGCTCTGTCTGCTAGACCAATAATAACAACACTATTTTTCTGAGTTATTGAATGATTTGAGTGGAAATTCAAGTATCTCCCTGACCATGTGGGTTTAGTGTACCACTCAATTAAGATTTTATTTTCTCTTCGGATAAGAATCATATCTAAAAAGTTTATTTTATCGTTATTCTCTATTTCTGATGTGAATTACAACATGTTGTGAAAGCTGTTAAACGCTTGGAGGATTTCACCTGTTTTATTAGAGGGAACAGCTATTAAACAGTCATCCACATATCTTTTAAAGAATATTATATTGAATTTAAGATCTTTGATAACTTTTTCTTCTAAATATTCCATAACTAACTGAGCAGTGGCGGAGGAGATTGGTGAGCCCATAGCACAGTCATTTATTTGTTTGTAAAATATATTATTATATTGAAAGTAATTTGTGTTTAAGGTAAGGTCCACAGCTCCCATGAAATTATTTTTAGATAAGGTCGTATATTGTTTTAGAATATCCTATTTTTTAGATAAAATGACTTTTACAAATTCATTTAGTTAAAAAAAATTTTTTTGAATTGTCTTTTAACTTTTAACTTTTTCTGTTAATGTGTGGAATTTTAACCATAACTTGTGTAATTTAAATTTTAGGTTATTAAATTAGGGAAATATAAAAAAAACTTTTGAAAATGCCTTAAACAAAAGGCGAAACGTCAAAACACGTTGTTTTTTTCAACATCCACGTATGAATCTAACCCCAAGAATACACGAAAAAAACATATTGATAAATATATATATATATATATATATATATATATATATATATATATATATATATATATATATATATATATATATAATAAAATAGAATAAAATATTGGCGAAGCGGACGTGAAAATTTGTCAATCTACATGATTCTCGTGTTAAAAAGTGCGGAGCACTGCAAAATATGGAAAAACTCCCGGTCCGAGAGATGGCGACAGCGCTGTTTCGTCCTAATATGGGACTCGTCAGGCCACCGCATTTGGTATAAACCATCATCTCGCTTTTGCATCCCATAAAGCTGAGTTTAAAATCAAAAAACAGCAAACAAGACGACAAAGGCAACATCTCGATGGTCCACTTGATAACACAAGAACCACACAAATTAACAAAGTTTGTAAAAAACCGCCATATGGTGGCGCGACGGTGAATTAAAACAGAAATATATAAAATCGAGTACACGAAACGCGCTGCCCAAAGGATAGGGGTCGCATTTTTCGGTACTGGCAACCAAGCCTACTGCTAATTTCAGCAGCCAAAGCCACGTGTCGCACCAAACGATCCCACCATGAGAGCACCGTTTGGCGTGTTTCAAAGCCAAACAAGTAAATAAATAAATAGATAAGTTTTTCCATATTTTGGAGTGCTCCGCACTTTTTAACACGAGAATCATGTAGATTGACAAATTTTCACGTCCGCTTCGCCAATATTTTATTCTATTTTATTTTAAATTACACGGACAAAAACTTATCTACTTATATATATATATATATATATATATATATATATATATATATATATATATATATATATATATATATATATATATATATATTATTCGCTGTTGTTGTAATTTATGCTCATTTGTGCCTATGTTTTTCTGCCTTTAGCTGTCCAGAACTAATTAGTTTCTGCCAATATTCTGATGTTATAATCCCATCTGAGATTTAAGCATCTCTTGGGTCTCTTAGCGCTTCTGGAGTATCACAAAGTTGACCTAGCGGTCCATCTATTGTTTGTTCTTCTTAGGGATTTGATTTTTTGGATTCCATCAGTTACCTCGGTTTTATATCGTATCTAATCTATTCTTTTACGATTCCTTTTAGTTATTCCTAGCGTGTATCTTTCCATTGATCTTTGAGTGACTCACCGCCTGATTTAGGATCCTGATTTAGAACGTTGTCACTAACGAACTCTAAATTGTTCCCACTTCTACATCATAATTGGGAATCTTAAATTTTGTGTAGCTCCCTTGCTTGTATAGTAGAAAACAAAGAATACGAGTATTGTATGAAAAAGTACACATGTCAGTAGCATGCATGTTTTTATAAATCTCTCAAATAAGACACCTTTTAATTAATTATTTTTTTATTAATCCGTAATTTTTTGTTTTTACAGGGAAAAGAACTTAAAAACGGTGAACGAACAAGTATTACATCAGGCGATGGTGTTTCATGCCTCCTTCTACAAAACATCACAACAGATGATAGCGGAAAATATGACGTCAGCGTCGAGAACGAATACGGCGCCGACTGTCATTTTGCTTCGGTATCTGTCGAAGGTAAGATTACAATTTTATTATTTAAATGGTAAGGTATTATTTATTCAGGTTAGTTCAGGTTCAGGGTTAGTTACATTAATAAACTACCTATCGTGCAGTCCTGTTCTAAATCCCATAGAAATCCTCTGGGATGACCTTAAAAGGAAATTAAAGGTGGAAAAAATTACCAATTTAGATAAATTATATGAAGTGGTTCAATATAAATGGAACTTTTTACTCTTAAAAGACTTGTTCAAAAGAAAATATATTAAGCGAATAATCACATACTAACTAATGTATATCGTTAAAAGTGCTTCTAAATGAGGTATCTTTACAATACAAAATGGGAATTACTTGTTATTCGAAATGAAGTTAAACTATGGTATTTTCACCACCAAGGATATCATCTTTTATTTTTTACTAGCGACCCGCCCCGGCTTCGCACGGGTGCAATGCTGATACTAACTAAATACACTACAGAAAAACTGTGACTATTTATTTTATTTTTACAACAATTATTACATCGGCCTCCGACGCGCTATTTATAGGCACGCTGCCGCCGCCCCGGTCGGCCAGTACCGCCGCAAGCGCTACTTCCCGCAATTTTAAATCTGTAATATCTTCGAAAATATTCATTTAAATCTTGTGCTGTAAAGGACCATATAGATCTATATTAAATCAACAATGTATTTAAGCTATTTAATTGGATAAGGATTAATGCTGTATTGGTTAAAATCGCTTCAAAATTTGCCATTATTTGTCGTAAAAAGTAAATGACAAAAAAATGTTATTGTGGGATATCCATGAGAGATAGACATATACCATCGCGGAGTTTTCTGTAGACCTTTTCAATGTGTACAAATAATTAGTACATTATTTTGATAAATCTCGTAGGGTTCAGCCTGCGTTTGCAATGTAAGCGGAAAAAAATATGATAATTAACGACATCACATTAGAAACCTCAAAAATAACAGTATTTCTCCACTATTTAATGGATGTTATTATACATATAAACCTTCCTCTTGAATCACTCTATCTATTGAAAAAAACCGCATCAAAATCCGGTGCGTAGTTTTAAAGATTTAAGCATACAAAGGGACATAGGGACAGAGAAAGCGACTTTGTTTTATACTATGTAGTGATATGTATTACTTCTAGACACAAACTACGTTTTCAAAAATAGTTATTTTATGAAGTTACCTTATACAGGGTCAAAAACAAAAAAACTTTGCATCACATATGACCAAATTTTAATATTTGGATTTTGTAGAAAACCAGACATTTAATATCTCTGGGAAGAAGCATTGTCAAACCTAAGAAGTTTCATGTAGGTTGCGTTGAGTCTTATTTTGTAACAGTGGTGCAATTTACAAAAAAAGGGCAAAAAATCTAAATTATAGTTTAAATTTCATATGGGCTAAAAATTGCTTAGACTAAGTCGAGCAGCCGTCGAGGAAGCATTAGTTGAAGATACCAGCTGAGCTCTTGGCGAAACGTCGTAAAGATTTTTTTATTGACAAAGGATTGAAAACCGGTAAAACACCAGTGCGCATATATATATATATATATATATATATATATATATATATATATATATATATATATATATATATATATATATATATATATATGTGTTATTCTGTAGTGTATATTATGCAAATAATGTTAATTTTTGTGTACAAACGTTAGATGTTGCCAACAGCGCAAATTTTGTGGATTTTTAAAAGTTTAAATGTCCCTGCAATCGCGGATTTTAAATGCTTAAAATTATGCGTCCTGAAAACTCCTTCTTTTCTTTTTCTTTGTATGTCCCAAAAACTTCAGGAACGTTTCTAGAGTCAGTTAAGGTTTGAAATGTCGAAAATTCTTAGGAAATTTAAATGCTGAATCGTGAGTTTTGAACCATTTAAGACTTTTAGAAAAAATAATTACGCATCTTTCTTTATCGTGATTTTCGATAAATATCAGTGTTTTTGAGTTCAATCTGCGAAAGTTTAAAATATATTTTTTGGTTATGGTACAGAACTTGCCACTGAATCAAACAATAAACTGGAACATCTGAAAATTGGGCACTTTTTTTACATTAATGGTTGCAGTAGGATAAAACATACAATCACTTTTGGAAATTATCAAATATAATTTTCTAAGAGAGTATTTTAAACTGCTTATTAAAAATTTATTCACGTTAAAACAACCATTTTTTCAAATTGTCAACAAGCGTTTGTCAGCAATTAAGCAAATAATGTTCAAGTTCAAGGTTAGTTATTATTATTCTATCAATCATATTACATTTATAAACTCAATTTAAATAATTGGAAGGATATATTTTTTATATTCATTTTTTGTGTAAAAACATTTTGACAAATTTAAGCATAATCATTTTGAATAGGGTAGACCGGATCAATTTATGTTCAGTGGTCATTTTTACATCTTCATTATAAATTCACCAAAAGTATAATTTGACATAAGTATGAATTAAAAAAATGAGTACACTCTTATCGAGTATTTATACATTTTCTTTTTAAAAATATAAGTTTTGATGTGTTAAGTAATTTAAATACTAGGAAGAGGAATTTACATATTTTAAGTTTTTATGAGAAGATAATCGTGAAAAAAAATTAATGCTAAACACTACGAAATCACTACATAGTATAAAACAAAGTCGCTTTCTCTGTCCCTATGTCCCTTTGTATGCTTAAATCTTTAAAACTACGCACCGGATTTTGATGCGGTTTTTTTCAATAGATAGAGTGATTCAAGAGGAAGGTTTATATGTATAATACCATCCATTAAATAGTGGAGAAATACTGTTATTTTGGAGGTTTCTAATGTGATGTCGTTAATTATCATATTTTTTTCCGCTTACATTGCAAACGCAGGCTGAACCCTACGAGATTTATCAAAATAATGTACTAATTATTTGTACACATTGAAAAGGTCTACAGAAAACTCCGCGATGGTATATGTCTATCTCTCATGGATATCCCACAATAACATTTTTTTGTCATTTACTTTTTACGACAAATAATGGCAAATTTTGAAGCGATTTTAACCAATACAGCATTAATCCTTATCCAATTAAATAGCTTAAATACATTGTTGATTTAATATAGATCTATATGGTCCTTTACAGCACAAGATTTAAATGAATATTTTCGAAGATATTACAGATTTAAAATTGCGGGAAGTAGCGCTTGCGGCGGTACTGGCCGACCGGGGCGGCAGCAGCGTGCCTATAAATAGCGCGTCGGAGGCCGATGTAATAATTGTTGTAAAAATAAAATAAATAGTCACAGTTTTTCTGTAGTGTATTTAGTATCAGCATTGCACCCGTGCGAAGCCGGGGCGGGTCGCTAGTTTAGTATATTAACTTTACAGTTACAAGTGTCCGGCTCCGATTTTAATAAAACTTCAATATGTTGTGGAGGGTGCAAAAATAGGAGACACGTGTTTTGTTATCTGCGAAGATTCGTTATAACGGGGGTGAAAATCGCCCACAAAGTTCACCCCTAGAAACAGTATATTGGAAATATCTCAGGTTCTAAGCGAGATATCTTTACAAAACAAAATGGAAATTACCTTCTTTTCGAAACGATGTGAAACTATAGTATTTTCACCCCCAAGGATATCATCCCTTATTTTTATATAAAGTAAATTAGGGAATTTAATACAATTGTTTGAAAATATTTTTTTCACAATTACCATAAGTAACTTAAGTTGACTTTTGTGTGAAAGTTGTAGACAATGCTGAAGAATGACGAAAATGTGGTCGGATTTACATTGTCTTTATTTTTATTCTTTCGATTAGGTTGTATCCCTAATCGTTATCAAGTATAAACTGAATGTATTGTCTTAAGACTACGAGCTTATATAGGGACTGTGTCTATTGAAGCGCAACGTTTCGCTTCACTGTACAGGGTGAGTCAACGATTGGATGAAGTAGGTTTGTGTCTTTTCGGTGAAATTAACAAAGAAACTATATTTATTGTTTGATACAGTTTATTTTTACGCAGATTTTAAAAATATTTAGGACTCTACAGGGTGAGCCAAAAAACTAGGACAGCATAAAGTTGTATTTTTTTAAATAGAACACCCTATATACGAATCATATTTTCGATTTAGCTTATAATTTTAAATCTTTTTTATTAAGGGTTTACTATAACAAAACTTTATAGTTTCTGAGATAATTAAGTTTAAAGAAAAAAAGTCACATTTTCAAGCATCAATTCAATCCTAAATAACGTTTTCAATTTTGTGACTAATATATTCAAATTTGGAATTTAGCAAGGCCAAGGACAAGTTAACATAATTTTTATCTAATATTTGCAATAAAAGCTACAGGGTGTTAAACACATCGGCTCAAATTTAAACAAGTTTAAATGAATAAATATCTTTTTTTTTAAATGGTACACCCTGTATATTTTCATGTTATTTAATAGAGTAATAAAAACCCTAAAAGTTTTGTTCAATATATCCTATACCTATTTATAATAGTTTTTAAGATATTTCAGTTTTTCTTATTTTCCATACTTTTTTACAGAAATAGTCTTCATTATCATAGTAGCCATGTAAAATAATAAAAAGAAACTACAGAAACAAACAGAATGTGGTTAAATATGATGAAATACATTATTCGTTATATTACAACGGCAATAGTTTAATTAAACATAATGTGCAAAAATTAACAAAACAATAACGACAAGGCAAATACATATTTACTTTTATACTAAATTGAAACAAAAAAATTACCTATTAAATACTGAGATTAATTATTTCTTTTTAATAAGTGTTCGAATAAACGACCCTCTTGTGCAATGCACAAATTTAGTCTTTTTTGCAGATTTTCTCGGACCCTGGACAAAATTAGTGGCGTTATTGTTCTACAGGTATCCCTAATCCTGTTTCGCATACCTTCCACTGTTGTTGGTGGATTAACATACACCTTATTTTTAATATAACCCCATAGGAAGAAATCTAATGGGGTGATATCGCAAGACCTTGGTGGCCACTCAATGGAACCCCCACGTCCAATCCATTTTTGCGGATATCGTTGGTCCAAAAACGCACGAACTTCACGATGGTAATGCGGAAACGCACCATCGTGCTGGAACCACATACTGTCGAGCTCATCCCTATCGAGACCTTGAAGCAGTTGGGGTAGTTCTTCTTGTAGAAAGTTCAGGTAACTATGGCCATTTAGTGGTTCATTAAAAAAGTGGGGTCCAATAATTCGATTATGATGAATACCACCCAAACATTTAATGACCAGTGGTTTTGATGTTGCACCTCTTTAATCCAAAATGGGTTTTCTGTGGCATAATAATGCATGTTGCGTCTATTTACGGTACCGTTACTTCTAAAAGTAGCTTCATCACTAAACATTACCTTGCATAATAAATTTCGATTTAATTGAATCTCCGCATTTATTGTACGACAAAAGTTTACACGACTTTCAAAATTTTGTCCATGCGATTCTTGGTGTAATTCCATGTGATATGGATGATATCTATATTTCTTGGTAGTACGATTAGCGGTGGATTGTGATGTTTCACATAATGCTGCTAACCGACGGCTACCAATATAAGGATTTTCCTGAACATTTAACAATACTTGTAGTTCTTTTTCTTCATTAGTTACTGGTTTGTTGACCAATTTACGTTTTGGATAATCAATAGTACCAGAAGAATCAAATCTTTGCATTAAGTTTTGAAAAGTATGAGTATTAGGCTGGCGTCGATCAGGATACTTCATTTTGTAAATTCTTTGAGCAAGAAGGCAATTTTTTTGAGCCTCTCCTATTGTATAAATCATATCTATTAACTCATTCTTTGGAAAATTCATTTTACAATATAAGATGAATGCAAAAAAAAACAAACTACACTACATAAAAACCAAAAGAAGCGATTGCGGTTATAAATTTGACACACAGAAAAATGTTCTTTTACACTGTTTTTGCCATGGCTACTATGATAATGAAGATTATTTCTGTAAAAAAGTATGGAAAATAAGAAAAACTGAAATATCTCAAAAACTATTATAAATAGGTATAGGATATATTGAACAAAACTTTTAGGGTTTTTATTACTCTATTAAATAACATGAAAATATACAGGGTGTACCATTTAAAAAAAAAAAAGATATTTATTAATTTAAACTTGTTCAAATTTAAGCCGATGTGTTCAACACCCTTTAGCTTTTATTGCAAATATTAGGTAGAAGTTATGTTAACTTGTCCTTGGCCTTGCTAAATTCCAAATTTGAATATATTTGTCACAAAATTGAAAACGTTATTTAGGATTGAATTGATGCTTGAAAATGTGACTTTTTTCTTTAAACTTAATTATCTCAGAAACTATAAAGTTTTGTTATAGTAAACCCTTAATAAAAAAGATTTAAAATTATAAGCTAATTCGAAAATATGATTCGTATATAGGGTGTTCTATTTAAAAAAATACAACTTTATGCTGTCCTAGTTTTTTGGCTCACCCTGTAGAGTCCTAAATATTTTTAAAATCTGCGTAAAAATAAACTGTATCAAACAATAAATATAGTTTCTTTGTAAATTTCACCGAAAAGACACAAACCTACTTCATCCAATCGTTGACTCACCCTGTACACGCCTTAATGATTTGATGTTACAAAGTAGTGGTTGCTAAAGATTAGGTATCTCAACACTCGGTTTACTGAAGATTCCATTATTGTTTTTAATGTATGCTGCTTCTATAAATTTTCTTTTTTTCGTATTGGGTTCCATATATATTGCCGCAGCCTCAGACCATTTTATATGGTGTTGTTTATCCCAGAAGTGTTCTGCAATACCTGATCTCGACGTTTCCCCTTTTTGTGTATGAGTTTTATGTTCTTTAATTCTAACTTCTAACGGTCGTTTGGTTATATATTTACAATTTTAAAAAACTATTCAAATTTTTAAAAAAGTATTTAATTTTACCAGTACATACCCTGACATTTTGTTTATTTATTAATAATGAAATAAAACTTTTACATCATCTATTTAGGTACTGAGGATACATGAAATGCGGGTGTGTTTTATTTTTTATATTTTACAAGACAACAAAACACTGGAAGAACGAATACATTTAATTTTATGTTTAAGAGGATATTCAATTTTTGATGTTTATTAATAGGATCGAATATTCAATATTTTTTTTTTAATTAGGCAGGTCTAAAAGAGCCGTATTCACGAAAATGAAGAGAGTGTTCTGTGGCAGAGACCTGAGTCTTGAATTAAAGGTTCGTCTGGCAAGATGTTACGTACTGTCAGTTTTGTTTTATGGAATGGAGGCATGGACGCTTAAAAAGATCGATATTAACAAGTTGGAAGCCTTTGAATTGTGGATGTACCGCAGAATGTTAAGAATATCATGGATGGAGAAAATCACGAACGCTGAAGTACTGAGGAGAATGAATAAAGAAAAGGAGGTCATACTTACAATTAAAAAACGAAAATTGCAATACCTGGGACACGTTACGAAAGGAGAAAGATATCAACTACTGAGAACTATTATGCAGGGAAAAATTATGGGAAAGAGATCTGTAGGAAGAAGACGAAACTCTTGGTTAAAAAATCTAAGACAATGGTATAATTGCAGCAATAACCAGCTGTTTAGGTCAGCAGTCTCGAAAATACGTATAGCTCTGATGATCGCCAACCTTCGGAACGAAGACGGCACCTAAAGAAGAAGAAATGTGGCTCAAATTTCCCATATCCGTTCTGTCGTTAACAGTGTTTTTATCTTTTTTAATTTCTATCATTTCCTTTATCTGTAATTTTTCATAATTAGTATCTTTGTTTTTAATTATGGTACTGTTATAATCGAAGATATGTTTTTCGTCTTGTGTGTGTTTGTTTAACGCTGTTGAGACGTTTTTCGTATATTTATGGCCATTAAATCTGTTCTTTAGCAATTGGCTTATCATGCGTATATATTTTTTTAAACAATTTGAGCAAGGGATCGAATATACTACATTTGATTTATTCATGAGAGGAGTTTTATTTTTTAAATTCGTAAATAGCGTATTTAATTTATTATGAGACCTGTGACATACGATAATATCATGCTTTTTTAAAATGTGTTTTATTTTTTCTAACAGTTCACTAGTGTAAGTTAATGCTACATATTTTTGCTGTTTATGGTCTATGTTTCTTGTTATTAGGTTGTTATAAAATTTATATGTTCGTTTATTAATTATTTCAGTAATAGTCTTTTCATTGAAATCATTATTTATTAGTGTATTTTTCACTTTGTGCAGTATTCTTGGTCGGAAACCAACTTCATTGGGTAGATATCTAAATTGTTTTTCAAATCCCTCAAAAACCCAAAAAAAAATAGTGTTATTATCGGTCTGTCTGATCGTGCCATCTCTCTAACGTCTCCAGAATTAAAGGATAACCATTGTGTTGTAAATCAGATTTAATATTTGCAACCTCTTTTTCCAATGAATCGGCATTATTGCATATAGATATTGCGCGATTATATAGGTTGCGTATTGTTACAACAGAAAATCATACAACCTTTAGAAGGTAAGACGAACACATATGTTAAAAATTCTATACATTTTGTGAACATTATAAGTAGCATCAATCTAGAGCCAGACGACAGACTAATAAGCGTTGATGTGGAAAGTCTGTATACTAATGTACCATTAGGGGAATCACTAGAGATAATCAAATAATACTACTTTATCAGACTGAACCACTTGAACTAATTGATGATGTTATAAATAACTTTAGAACAACGAACACTGGACAGCAAAAAACACATTCCTTCTTCACAATTCCGTACATTAAGGGAACTTCGGAGAAAATAAGACGAATTGCCAGTAGTTATAATATAAAAACAGGCTTTAAATCAGAAAATACACTTAGAGTTCATTTAACAAAAACAAAACCAAAAACTACAGATAAGAAAGAATTTGTTTACAAAGTTCCATGTGAGTGTGGTGAAATGTATATTGGAGAACCGCTAGAAGTTAGAATTAAGGAACATAAAACTCATACACAAAAAGGGGAAACGTCCAGATCAGGTATTGCAGAACACGCCTGGGATAAACAACACCAGATAAAATGATCTGAGGCTGAGGCAATATATATGGAACCCAACATGAAATAAAGAAAATTTATAGAAGCAGCTTATATTAAAAACAATAATGGAATCTTCAGTAAACCGAGTGTTGAGATACCTAATCTTTGGCAACCACTACTTTGTAACATCAAATCATTGAGCGAAACTTGCGTTTCAATGGACACAGTCCCTATATAAGCTCATAGTCTTAAGACAAAACATTCAGTTTATACTTGATAACGATTAGAGATACAACCTAATCGAAACGTCGTAAAAATAAATAAAAATAAGGAAAATGCAAGTCCGACAACCACATTTTAGTCAATCTTCAACATTATCTACAACCTTCAAACAATTACGTTACTCTTGTTGAAAATATGCTGTCATCCTATCACAAAATAGGTTGCAATATGTTTCTACATATCCATTTCCTACACTCACATCTGGACTTTTTTCCTGGCAACTGCTGTAAGTGATGAGCAAGGCGAACGCTTCCATCAGGATTGATCAACAATGGAGAAAATATACCAGGAAAAGTGGAATGCTTCCATGTTTGCCGACCACTGTTGGACTATTTTTGGAGATGCTCCAGAAATAATTGCCAAAGGAAAAGCAACTACGGCGCTATTGTATGGTGGCGTAATACAACAAAGCGCAAACACATTCTTCAACTTGACAAAGTTCAGAGAATGGCTTGTGTGGGAATATTGAGTGCGATGAGGACTGCTCCCACCAGGGCTCTGGAAGTCCTGGTGAACCTGCCTCCTCTTCACTTATACATAGAGAACGAGGCCCTGAAGACTGTTTATCGTCTCAGTTGCCTGGGACATCTTGGAATTGGAACAGGCGGCGACTCAGCTGTCTGCGAAAGCGTGGTGGAGAGGTGTCCATCAATCCCCATGCGGACAGACTACATGACGCCGCTTTTAAAACCCAACCTCTCCCCGAAGATACTTATGCCAAGTAGAGAGGATTGGGAGGGAGAACAAGATCTTCCGAAAAATGGATCCTGGTGGTATACTGATGGATCTCGACAAGATGAAAGAGCTGGAGGCGGAGTATTCGGCAGGACCACAGGAGTCAGAGAGTACTACGCTCTCGGACAATGTGCGACAATTTTCACAGCGGAAATTTATGCTATTCTGCAGTCTACCCAGCCTTACTCTCTGAGCATATATATATATATATATATATATATATATATATATATATATATATATATATATATATATATATATGTTATATCGTAGGTTTTCACGAATGGTTATTCCGGGTTTCAATCCGTTCGTTCAAAAAATCGTTTTCACGACGTTTCGCCAAAATCTCATTTGGTATTTTCAAGTGCGGTTCGTCTTGTCACTCGCTGAGAACTGACAGTGGCCTCTGAAGAATTTCGAGTTTTGTTTAGCTGGCTCGCTGCCTGATTGGATGAGCGGCTTCGCAGGCTTCTCCCCTCTCCCGAGTGCGATATATTTTGTTCTTGTATGCAGGTCTCTCGTGTATTAGTTGATTTTTGTTGTTTTCTTTCTTGATTTTTTATTAATATTTTCCATGTAGATGAAAAATGTATAGCATCGTCTCGTTTATTTAGCTGTCCCGCTTTTTCGATTTCTAGGGCCTCTCTTATGACGTGTACCTTTTAGTTCTGTACTGGTGCTATTTCTTTTGTTTTTTCGAAGTCGATGGTATGTCCTGTTGTTTGGTAATGTTGGAATAAGGCGGAGGTTGTCTGTTTGTTTTTGAGGCTATTTTTATGTTCTTGGACTCTTGCTGACATGCGCCTGTTTGTTTGTCCTATATAAGTTTGATGACAATCTGCACATGGAATGCTGTAAACGCCATGATTTTCAAGGTTGGTCTTGTCTTTGGGATTTCCCAGGATGTTGGCTATTGTTTTTTGTGGTTTAACTATGGGCTGTATGTTGTGTTTTCTTAAGATTCTTCCGATTCTGTCTATTATTCCTTTTATCTATGGTATTATGACTTTGTTCCTTGTTTGATCTTGGTCTTTGGTCTTTGTTGTAGTCTTCTCTTGTCTGTTTATGGCTTTCTTTATATCTGATTGTGAGAAACCATTCCGTTCTAGAGCTGTTGAAATGTGTCTTATTTCGTCTTGTTTTGTGTCAAGTTCTGTTAGGCGGAGAGACCTTGATACTAATGTGTTGACTACTGCCTGCTTTTGAGAGGGATGATGATGTGACGCTGCATTGAGATATCGGTCAGTATGTGTGGGTTTCCGATATACGCTAAAGCCCAGGGTGTTGTTGAGTTTCCTAGTTAATAGCAGGTCTAAAAAAGGAAGTTTCTTTTCTTGTTCGATTTCTAGCGTGAATTGGATTCTGTGGTAGATATTGTTCAGATATATGAGGAAATCGTCCAGGTGTTCTTTTCCATGTGGCCATATTATAAAAATATCATCAACATAGCGTTTCCAAAATTTCGGTTTTAAAGGTGCCTTTTGCAGTGTCTCTTGTTCGAAATATATCATGAAAAGGTTGGCTATGACTGATGAAAGTGAGGACCCCATAGGTGCGCCATCTGTTTGTTTGTATATTTGGTTATTGAACATGAAGTATGTGTTCTTTAGGCAGTGTTCTGCAAGTTCAATTGTGTAGGCTGGAAAATCCTCGTTCATGGCGATTTTGTCCAAAGTCTCATCCAGTGGTATGCTTGGATATAGCGATTTTATGTCGAGGCTTGTTAAGATGTCATTTTCTTCGAGGTGAATGTTTTTGATCATTTTAGTCAGATGCTCGGAGTTTTTCACGAAGGAATCAGCTAGTTCGACTCTTGGTTGCATGATACTTGCTAGATATTTTTCCAGTTTTTGTGTAGGAGATCCCACGGCGCTCGCTATTGGTCTGAGTGGTGCAACGTCGTGAAAACGATTTTTTGAACGAACGGATTGAAACCCGGAATAACCAAACTATTCATATATATATATATATATATATATATATATATATATATATATATATATATATATATATATATATATATGCTCAGAGAGTAAGGCTGCGATATTGGCACTGAAGTCGAGTGTCGTGACTGGTGTCTGAGTGCAAGGATGTACTAAATGGTATGATAAGGAAAGGCTGCACAGTCAGACTCGTATGGGTCCCGGGTCACACGGGCATACGCGGAAATGAATAAGCAGACCGTCTGGAAAAGTTGGGTTCGGCGATCAAACCGTATGGACCCCAACCAATATTACCAATTGCTATTGGCAAAAGGGAATTGGGATCGTTGCTGGAAAGCAAATTTATTGAATCATAGAGGGGAGCTCCTGGAATGAGGTGTCCTAAGGAACATATAACTGGGCCTAGTGCACGGCGTACTAAGGAGCTTCTCTCCTTGGAAAGGAAAGAGCTGCGAATTATGGTGGGATTGTTGACAGGACATTGTCACCTCAGGGGCCATCTTGATAGAATCGGTGTTGAGGGCGATCCGACATGCAGATGGTGTTTGGAGGCCATGTTCTCAGAGGGTGCCCAGCACTCAACGGACTGAGACAGATATATTTCGGAGATATAGTTTTGTTACCGGAAGCAGTTAGGCTGCTTGGATTCGCAAATGCGATCAGCCTCGAATAACCTGCAGATATGGTGGGATGTAAAGGGCCCAATGGAGGCCTAGGCATCGATGATCTAGTATCACCACCCTTTTTTCATTCATTAATTTATTCATTCGAAAGAAAAGTGTGTCCTCACACGTGTAAAAGTACATAATTTTTATTATGTTAGTGTTAAAAATAAAATAAAAAAAACTTGTTCTTAAAAATTCCAAGTAGGTTTTTAGTTTCTTTGTCATTTTTGCTTTCAGAGCCCCAAAATTAACTAAAAAATGCACTTTTCACGCAAGATACAATACATGAACTAAAATTTTGTTCAGTAGCGTAATTGGTTCGCAGTACTGCAAAATTGAATTTCCGCGCTGATGTGCCATTATTATTTCTCAGCACTCTGTGTATTGTGCGGCCCAATTTTCTCTCAAAATGTCGGCAAAAAACGAGAAATTTGAGAGGATAATGACCCCCAGAGATCCGTCTATCACGTCTAATCCCAGCACCACTTCAAAACTAATTATTTCGTATTAGGTATCGCGAAAAGATAGTAATTTAAAAAGAATTTTAACCGATTGCGTTATTACCTATCCATTTTTAGATAGTTATTTTCTTAATAAGTGACAACTGCTTATTAAAAAAGTAGTAAATACTAACCGCCAACCTTATTATATAAATACGAAATGTTACACACGTACTAGAAACAGACAATTAAATGTTTTAAAATTTTGAGATTGTTTTGCTTCGGGCTTGCACTAAGTAATTGCAACAATCCATCGAAGCACTTTCGGACTTTGGCAATATTTAATTTATTAATACACATATTTCCCTATAAAGACTGTAGCAAATTTGCTTCTCATTATTGAGATCCTCTGAATAGTATTCCATCAAAAACATACTTGTAAAAAACGAGGGCAAATTTCCGGACGGTCTGGCTAAAAAAGTTAGCAAGTTCTCTCACAGAGTCAGTAAAATTGTACTAAATTTAGTACAACATTAGAATTACTTTTCACAAAACAGTACCAAATTTTTCATATCAGAAACAAGTATATTCGGCTATTAAAATAGTGTGGTGAAGCAAAATGCTGCAATATTTAGCTCTTATTTCTGTCGATAAGAAGATATATCACATAAAGCAGTTTGCTTTACAAGTCCGGGGATTTTGGTAATTTTAAATAAAAAGAAATGTAACTTGGTTTTTTTAAAACGACTTCGATAAAAATGGGTAAATCCCTGAAGAAATCTGCAACCCAAGGTTATTAAGATTGCAGACCAAGTTTTGTATTATTAGTTTTATTACTTATAATAAAAAAATAAATGCTTATATATATATATATATATATATATATATATATATATATATATATATATTTAGCGTTTTGTAGTGCGCTAAACTTATAGTTTTCAGTATGCGTGTAAGTGTAAAATTAACAACGTCAAACTTTTAAATCGCGTTGTTAATTTTACACTTACACGCATACTAAAAACTATAAGTTTAGCGCACTACAGAACGCTAAAAATTGGAGATAATAAAATATAACAAATAGTAAAATGGAAAAAGGTATGAAGGATATTTCGGACAAAAGAGTATGAGGGGCCTAGAGCCGCCACATCACCCCCCTGCCAGTGAGTTAGCTCACGAGAATCTTGCTTGAAAACGTTCTGGGAAATGGACTCGTCGGCCAGATCTGGTTCGTGGTTCGGTATTTGGTTGACTTTCACAAGGCTGTTCCGCCGCTGGTGGTGTACTCTGAACATGTGGTTCCCTGGACGGCGGATCGTCGTTAGCAGGCAATGGACTTCCTGCTGGTGATGTGTTGCCTTCCATTGTAAACTCTCCAGCTTGTACACTTGGTCGTGCAGGATCTGCTGTTGGCTGGTCGACTGGAAGAGGGTGGTATATTACGTAATCCGGCTGCATATTCTGTGGCAGTGGCATGTCCAAGTATTCCGCGAGGATGTATGCAAGCTTTAGACGATCAATGGATATGTTGACTTCACGGCCTCGGATGTTAACTAGGAAAGTTCTGTCCCTTCGGTTAACCACAGGATAAGGGCCATCGTAATGTTGCTGAAGGGGTTTCTTTACGGCATCGTGGCGAACGAAGACATGCGTGGCAAATGATAGGTCTTTGGAAATGAAAGTCTTCCTATCAGTGTGGTGGGTGCCATGAACTGGACGAAGTTCATTAAACTGCTGGCGTAGCTCCTTGAGAAAAGTTGAGGATCCATCATCACGTTGATCTGGGGATGGGTGTGCCATGAATTCTCCTGGGAGTCTTAGCGTTTGCCCATAAACCATTTCTGCTGCTGTGGCTTTTAAATCTTCCTTCCATGCGAGTCGGATGCCAAGGAGAACTGTGGAGAGACTCGATGTCCAGCTGGACTGGTGACAACTCAGTGCAGCCTTTAGCTGCCGATGTAAGCGTTCCACCATGCCGTTAGCTGCTGGATGATATGGAGTTGTGCGTATATGAGTCATACCAATCAAGCGGCTTAATTGCTTGAAAAGGTGAGACTCAAATTGTCGGCCTTGATCTGTAGTGATTCGTAATGGTACGCCAAATCGGGAAATCCAGTTGTCATAAAAAGCTTTGGCGACGGTGGTTGCTTCCTGATCTTTGAGCGGAACGACTTCAGGCCAACGGGAAAATCTCTCCACCATTGTAAGGCAGTACCTGTAACCATCAGACAAAGGCATTATTATTATTAGGTCCATGTGGACGTGTTCGAACCTGGCGGAAGGCGGGGCGAATGAGCCAATTGGTGCTGACACATGACGCGTGACCTTGGATCGCTGACAGTCGATGCAGGATTGAGTCCATCTCCTACAATCGGCCTTGATGGATGGCCAAACATAGCGTTGTGTCACCAGCTTAACCGTTGCCTTGATTCCAGGATAGCTTAGTTGATGGGTACTGTCAAAGGCTGTTTTCCGGAATGGCTTGGTTAAAATTGAGCATACCCAAGAATCTTCTCAACTGTTTGGCTGTACTTGGCTTAGGATAGGCTCCAGTAGTTTCTATTTTCTCTGCAAGCGGACGTGAACCGGCGCTGGATACCAGGTAACCTAAAAACTTAACTTCAGGCAAACCAAATTTGCACTTTCTTGGATTGACTACAACTCCATAGTCTTTTAGACGTGTGAAGAGTATTTCTAAGTGCTTCAGATGTTCTTCCAGTGATGTAAAAACTATGAAGATGTCATCGATGTAAGCGAAACAGAAATCCAATCCTCGGTTAACCTCATCAATAAAACGCTGGAATGTCTGGGCTGCGTTCCGGAGGCCAATTTTACACTTACACGCATACTGAAAACTATAAGTTTAGCACTACAAAACGCTAAAAATTGGGGATAATAAAATATAATAAATAGTAAAATTGAAAAAGGTATGAAGGATATTTCGGACAAAAGAGTATGAGGGACCTAGAGCCGCCACATATATATATATATATATATATATATATATATATATATATATATATATATATATATATATATATATATATATATATATATATATATATATATATATGTTTATGCGGCTTTCACGGATTCCTCCGTATGAGATGCAATAGCAGTGGCTATATCCACATAATGCTGTTGTAGTGCTGAAATCACATTCAGCAAACATACAACTATATGCAACTCCGTGAGTAAATTGCTACAAAAACACAATTCATCTATTCCATCACCATCGAGATGATGGCCTACTTGTACCATCATACCGAGAAGAAAGTCAAAAACTTACCCTCCCCGCCACAGCGATACGGCAGACGTATATGTTTCGTCTCTTACTAGACTAATCAGGGTACCGACATGCACCTGTTTGTGCAAAGGACATACTAATGTGGATATAACCACTGTTGTTGCATCTCACACATAAGGCGGAAAGTCGCATTCAGTATTGCATGCTTCCTTCTGATCTGTCCTTTGCACAAACAGGTGCATGTCGGTACCCTGATGAGCCTAGTAAGAGACGAAACATGTGCCTCTGCCGTATCGCTGTGGCGGTGAGGCTAAGTTTTTGATTTTCTTCTTGGTATAGTGGTACAGGTAGGTCATCATCTCGAAGGTGGTGGAATAGGATTAATTGTGTTTTGTAGCAATTTATTCAAACTGTGCAACCTCTAACACAGAAAGGATATGATGGAGTGAAGTTTGCATTTACTGCTCGCTTTTTACTTCATTCATCATCTCGCATCTGGGCCCTATAAACAGATTTCACAGTTAAAAAAATGTCAATAAGACACAGTGGCGACATCTCGTGTGTTATTGAGTGAACTGTCTTATTGACTATTTTTCAACAGTAAAATTTATTGATAAGACACAGATGCGAGATGATGGTTTGTACCGAATGCAATAGTCTGATGAGTCGAACAGTTCTCCTACAGATGCCGTACAATGAGCTTTGAAAATGGTGAGTGAAATTTCACCGAAACGTCAGCTACCTAGCAGTCCTGAGAAGGACTCAGCACATACACGGGATACCCAAAAAGTTTTGAAAAACTTATAGGGACTTCATAATCAAAGACTCTCAAAAGCCCCAATTGCATACCCAAATCGTACTTTTATGATAAAATAATTTTTACACTTTTCAGCAACCATCTTGGATTCATCATCTTGAAATTTTAGAAAGTTAATAGTAGATTTATAATCGGTGATCGCAAAAACATTTCAGAAGTGTCAGTTTTTATACAAATAGGTTAAAATTAAGAGATTAAATTTAGCTGTTACTTCCTTGCGGCAGCCTTTGTTAATCCACTATTTTGAATATTCAAATATACCATGTGGCACTAAAAAGTAAAAGAGTTAACCAATAATTTAAGCCTTATAAAGTTTATTTACCTTAAAAATTGAAGTGTGTGGCTGGTTTGACAGAGAATGATCTATATATATATATATATATATATATATATATATATATATATATATATATATATATATATATATATATATATTTATATGTGTATATATATATATATATATATATATATAATATCTTTGTTTTCTTAAACCATCTATATTTATTTTTCTGAAATTTCTTGGGTATGAGGTTTTTTGTTTTTAAAACAATCTAATCAAAATTTGACGTTTCGCCCATTTTTTTTGGGCTTTATCAAAAATATATTGTCAGTCAGTCTATGGATAAAATCCGTTGTAGTTGTGCCGTATATAATTCAACGTCAAATTTTGATTAGATTGTTTTAAAAACAAAAAACCTCATACCCAAGAAATTTCAGAAAAATATATATATATATCTATATATATATATATATATATATATATATATATATATATATATATATATATATATATATATAAATATATATATATATAAAGGGTGTTTTTTATAGAGGTATAAAACTTTAAGTTGGCAACACTTTTTTAACTGGCGGCCATTTTGTCAGCTGTCAAGTGATTTATGTTTAGTTTGGTTTGGCATTTCAACATGAATAGACTGACGCCTGAACAATGCTTCCAAATTGTGCAAATTTATTTTGGAAATTATGGTTCTGTTAGAAATACGTGTCACGCACTACATCCATTTTACGGTCAACATAATCGTCCATCAGAGCAATTAATTCGATTAACTATGGAACGTTTTCGCACCACGTTTACTCTAAATGATAATACGCATCCACAGAGACGTTGTACAGTGCGTACGGAAGAAATTATTGCTGCTGTAGAGCGTAGCGTAGAGGAAGACCCGAATCAGTGTCTATCCGCCATCGTGCACAGGAAGTGGATATGTGTCCATTCACTTTATGGAAAATTTTGCGGAAAAATCTTGGTTTGCGTGCTTACAAAATCCAACTCGTGCAAGAATTGAAGCCACACGATCACTTAGCAAGGCGTAGATTCGGTGAATGGCCCCAAAACAAGATTGCCGTTGATCCCGATTTTCATAAGCGATTTTTGTTTAACGATGAAGCTCACTTTTGTTTGAATGGATACGTCAATAAACAAAACTGCCGTATTTGGAGTGATGATAATCCTCAAGTGTATGTTGAGACACCGTTACATCCAGAAACACTGACTGTTTGGTGTGCTTTATGGGCTGGTGGAATCATTGGTCCGTACTTCTTTAAAAACGATGCTGGTTAGAACGTTACAGTCAATGGTGACCGCTATAGAGCCATGATTACTGACTTTTTCGTTCATCAATTGAATAACCATGATGTGCAGGAGCTGTGGTTTCAACAAGACGGCGCAACATGTCACACAGCTCGTGCCACAATTGATTTATTGAAGGAAACGTTTGGTAACCGCATAGTTTCACGTTTCGGACCCGTGAATTGGCCTCCAAGATCGTGCGACTTAACGCCGCTAGACTATTTTCTGTGGGGATATGTGAAGTCGCTAGTCTACGCCGATAAGCCCGAAACGATTGATCACTTGGAGGACAACATTCGCCGCGTTATTGCCGATATACGGCCACAAATGTTGGAAAAAGTCATCGAAAATTGGACCTCCAGATTAGACTACGTCCGAGCCAGCCGTGGCGGTCATATGCCAAAAGTCATATTTAAATTATAATGCCAGAAGGTTATCTTTCGAATAAAGTAAATTTCATGTCAATTTAAAAAATTCATCTTTGTTTTATTTCATTTAAAAGTTCTATACCTCTATAAAAAAACACCCTTTATATATATATATATATATATATATATATATATATATATATATATATATATATATATATATATATATATATATATATATATTTGTGTGGTAAATTTTTTTGACTGTAGGTTTATATATTTTATTTGGAGGGTTTTCTTGGGGTTTTCAGTTTTTTTTAATTAAAATACAACAAACAAAGTTTTCTTAGTTTGAAACATATATTCACAGGTCAATGTAACGTTTCGGCTGGAAGTAAAAACACCATTGAAAAAAGTTAACCTTCCGGCATATAAGTTGAATATAATTTATAATTTTAAAGTGTTTTGTTCTGTCCCTGTTTAATTTTATTTTGATGTTGTGAGAATTCAAATTAAGGTGAGATTAATTTAATTAATTAATTAATTATCTATAATAACAGGGTGTTCAAACGTAATATTTTCTTGCAGTATTTGAACGTACAATGTTTGAAAAAGGCTAGGGAAGTTCCAGTCGAAACGTTACATTGACGTGTGAATATATGTTCCAAACTAAGAAAACTTTGATGTATTTTAATTAAAAAAAAGGACTGAGAACCCCAAGAAAACCCTCCAAATAATATATATATATATATATATATATATATATATATATATATATATATATAGAGAGAGAGAGAGAGAGAGAGAGAGAGAGAGAGAGAGAATTTTAATATATTTTCCCGTAATTTCCAGGTCCCCCAGATAATTTTAACATAATTTTAATATATTTTTCTGTAATTTCTAGGTCCCCCAGATCCTCCAAGCGGCATCCCCACAATCTCCACTCTAATCGACACAGTTACAGTGGCGTGGAGTAGTTCCCCTTACGACGGAGGCAAAAAAGTCCTCGGCTACGTAGTGGAATATTCGCTTTTTGGCAGCGACATATGGACTACCGCAGTTGACGACTGTACTTATTTGAGCTACATCATTGGAGGACTACAACTGGGGGGGCGATATGTATTTAGGGTGCGAGCATTTAATGTGCATGGCCTGAGTAGGTCCGGTCTGGAGTCGGATATTGTACAGCTTGAGGAACATGGTAAGATTCATATTAATATTATTTTGTATCTTAGCTTAATTGTTTATATAAAGTAGGCAATATCACTGATATTAGAATATGTAGGTTCTACACTGTAGACCTACCATAGTAAATTGTACATACGTGCTGTACTTTTGAATATTAATCCAATAAGATAAATGCACAGAAACTTTGTTTCATTATGTTGATGATTTTTGGAAACCGTGCGTTATCACCACCCAAATAATCAACGAGAAAAGAAGAAAATACATTTGACCAACTCGCAAACGCGGATCATGGATAAGGAATTTCCTTCGCATGTATGGCTCACTGCGAAAGGGACTTTGGCACGCTTCTGATTTTAAGCTATATTTTAGAATGCATATTTTCGCTAATACTTAACTTAAATGGTGCTCTATAGTTCTTATGCACTGGACGCCACTGATTGGTACAATAAAAGGAATTATTTTTTTAAATAATAGTTCATAACGACAAGTAGATTTCGACTTTAAACGCCCTTCAACTTAACACCTTAACACAAAATAATTAGTAATTTATTTAAACATTTCTTATCTTTTTGTTATTTCGTTGGACTTCCTATTTAAAAAATAGGGATTTGTTGTTTATTTTATCGGCCCGCTAAATTCTTGGTACAAGTCTGAACCAACATCCATTGGTTTGCTATGAGTTTTATTTCTTCTTCTTCTTCTACTTTCTATAATAGGTCCCTGACCTGTTCCTTCTTCGATTTTCCTCATTCTGGACTTAAATTATCGCTCCACTTTTTCCGTGGTCGACCTCTACTGCGTGTACCACTAGGCAATTTATCTCGTGCGATCCTTACTAGTCTATCCTCTGTCATTCGGCTTATGTGTTTGTTCCATTGTGTCTTACGCTGTAGGACCCACTCATTAATGCAGTCTTTATTGCATGATTGCCTGATGTTATCGCTTCTTTCTCTGTCTAGTAGCGTTTTTCCTGTTATTCGTCGAAGTATTCTCATTTCTGTAGTCTCCAATAGTTGTTTCGTTTTTGTCGTCTCTGGCCGTGTTTCTGAGCTGTATGTCATAATAGGTCTAATTGTGGTTTTGTAGATCCGAACCTTTGTTTCTTGTTGTAAGTGTTTGTTTCGCCAGATCACGTCGTTGAGGCAACCCGCCACTTTGTTTGCTTTGGCCACCTGCCCTCTTACTTCATCTTCGATGTTGCCATAACTAGTTATGTCGATTCCTAGATATTTGAAACTCATTTCTTGTTGTATTATTTGACCGTCTAGTTCTAGTTTGCATCGGAGGGGTTCTTTTGAGGTTGTCATACATTTAGTTTTTTTCGGCTGAGATAATCATATTATAGAGTTTTATCTGTAATAACTAAATAAAAAGTAAAAGAATTAAAAAGTCTTTTGGTACTCATTTTAATCCCAATTCGTTTCTTCTTCTTCTTTCTCAGCCCATTGACGTCCACTTCTGCACTTGTGTATAGTTCTTTAGCTGCGGGAGTTGAGTGTGAACGGATCAGCTTATATCTTTCCTGTTTGAGGTTTATGAGGAGTTTTGCTCTAACCAGCCTATGATCACTGTCGGTATTAAATGTGTTTAAGACTGAGACGTCCACAAATATTTCTTTCTTGTTGCAGATCACGAAATCTATTTCATTTTTAGTTTTATTGTCCGGGCTTTTCTACGTCCATTTTCGCTGAGGAGGTTTATTGTAAAAAGTATTGAGGCAGTAGAGATTTTCGTTTTCCAGATAGTTGAGTAGCATCTCACCTCTTGCGTTTCTCTCGCCGAGGCCATAATTTCCTATATGTTCTGAGTCGTCTTTTTTCTTTTTTCCTATCTTAGCATTGAAGTCGCCAAGTGTAAGACATAGTGAGCTTTTTTGTCTTCGTTTGTTTACCATCGAAGAAAACTTGGACCATCTTTTTTTTTGACATTAATTAAACTCAAATTATTTATTTAGATTAAGTGAAATCTACAGAAATGGCCTTTTTTTTGGTTATAGAACACTATTCTGTCCTTGGTTTTTTTACAGTTCTTCCTTATTTTTCCAGAGAGGACAAAAAAAACATTCTTCACTTTAGGGTTAGTTTCATGTTATTTCTTGGAAAAACACATACACTGTATGTATTATATTTCAACTCATTTTGCACAAATTTTAACAACCAAATTAAGAAATACTTCATATTGTTGACAAAAAAGCAAAAGTACTACTTATCTACAGCGCCGGTTGGTGAAAAAGTCAAATATTTACTGCGACGTTGCCACATATCAAATATTTTCTTGGTTTTATTTTTAATAAAATTTTAAAGGTAAGATTTTTAGCCTTTATCAAACTAAAAAAAAACAAATGGGGAACAAATGTACAAAAATACATGAAGTATATATAAAAATACCTTAGTGAGTAATTGGTAATCTCATTATATGTTTAGTTTACACTGGTTAAAACTACAAATACTTGGGCTGTTATGGTTTGCGTGCACATCAACATATTGCATAAAAACTAAAACAATTAATTAGAGACATCAACGCCACACTTAAAAATTTTTATTATATAATATAATTATTAAAATTATTTAAGATATTCACAATCGTGCTGCTTTATCGACGTCAAACAACTGATATATTTTGTATCAAAGGAATAGTACGTATAATTTGTTTAGATTGTTTATTTCTTTTTTGTCATTTATTGCAATCTTGGATCTTTGAATTTCCACCATTTCGTAAAATTCTTTTTTTTTTAATTATTTTATGTTTTAAGGATTTTAGTGTTATTGAAGTTAAAATGATGATTTTTTGTTTTTTCATGGTTAGTTAAGGCTGTAGTATTTTTGTTGTCGTATTTGTGGCTTTTCAAAATGTTGGCTTGTTTGCCCCATGTATGTAGCATGACAGTCACCACAAGGAATCTCGTATACAACATTACTTTTCTTAAATTTTGAAGTTTTTGATTTTAGTTTGGAAAAATTTTTTGCTATAGATTGAGTTTTATGACCAACCTACAATTCGTATTTTTTGAAAAGGTGTTGGAATAGCTGTGACAGACCATTTACAAACGGGAGAGATAAATATTTTTTAATATTATGCTTTGGTTCTTTTTGTCTATTGCTATTATTTTTGATTCCTGTGTTATAAAAAATATTGATCCTGGTTTTGAAAATTTTATTTATTAGGTCTTTTGGATAGTTAGTCAATATTTAGGCGTTTTTTGCTTTTTCAATAGATCTTTTTCTAAATTCCGGATCAGATAGTTTTATTGCGCCTTCAGCAAGGCCTATCACTATCGATATTTTGTATACCATTCTGTCTTTATACTGTGATGTACTGTAGTATCAAAGAAAGGTAGAATTTAGTGAAAGTTCTAGTGCATTAAGAAATTCATCTTGAGGAATGTCAGTATATTTTCTTACTTCGCTCCATTTTTTAGGTTTAGGTTATGTTGCTGTATAAGCCAGTTGGAGTATTAAAGTTTTGCGGAATAATCATCCGGAGACATAGCGTGTACTTTTTCAACGTAGTACGAGTGAAGTAACTGTTCTGTCAGAGTTTCATGTACAATCCATTTTATAACATTGTTTTGTGTCGCGAGCTTTCTTATGCTGTTTGAAGGGTTGTCAGCAATATCTTGCAGAATTTGTTCCTCTACGTGAGGGTCTCGTGTTCTTCTGGAAGGCCCCTCATTGTGACGTCGCGGCAAAAATGACCCTGAATAAAACATGTAAAAAATTAATTCGTTAACTCTAATAATTATCTTCTAATCATCTTTTACCTGTTTCCCCTAGTCTTCGATCAACCCTTTGAAAGGTTTATGGAATTGGCAATCTTCAAAATGGAAATATTTCAGTATAAAGTCTTCTTGCGAAGAATTTGACACCGTTTCACCATAAATTAAATTGATATCGGCAAACTCCGCGTAAGAATATTTTTCCATTTTTTGAAATTATTTTTACTTGAAGTTCCGTTAATAGTAATTCCTGATATAGGTATTTACAATAGTAACCTAATTTTTACCTGTTTGTGTTTAGCATTAGTAACTTTGAGTTTTTCGCATAAAAATGAATTTATCTCGAAAACCGTCAGTTTTATCGAAATAAATTAAGAGTACCTTTCTTGAAGAGGAATGACCGAAGTATTTAAAAAATCAGTTTTCAGCTCTGTAAAATGACACCTGTCAAAAATTAGGCTCAACGAGTCCATTCCTGACTTCTCTGGTGATCTAAAACATCTACTGTAGTAGTCATTAAATGATACTAGTCAGTTCAAAATTTAAAGCTCTATCTCCCCTAAGAGGCACTTTAGGAATTTTTTTCTATGACAAAGTAGGATTATTTTGACCTCCCCTGTATGCTCCCGAGAAATTAGGAGGTACCTATTAGACACCCTGTATAGTATAGAAACTTCTATAAGCGTGAAATTTATGGATATACGGAAATTTTAACGATTCAGTGAAAAAAATTAATGAAAAGCGTTTGTCTGTGTTTTCTGGGAAACCAATACTAGCATCGTGTTCCACAACGTCGAAATAAGAGACATGTAAATGAATTTATTCAATAAAATATCATTTTCCTAGATATCACTTAATCTAAATAATTAATAATTGAATTAGTAAGAAAATATCTTCTGAAAATTTTCTTGCTTAACGATAAGTTAACTCATACTGCAAGATATCCCTATGTTCTATCGTTCTTTCATTTACAACCGTCAAATATTTACCAAAGAAAAAAATAATTTTATTTTAGTTTAGAAAAGGTTTACGTACGTGACGATCTAGTTAGTTATTTTATAGAATTTTGAACAGAAGTTGATGATTTGAGATAATGTCATGTGACGCAGTTGTTTATTAAATTGGTGTTAAAAATTTTTTTAGAAGTTATTTTTTGCCGGCATAATCATATCGAAATGGATGGTAAGCTGTACAATAATATAAAATAAGTTTTGCCAATATTTATATCCGTTACAATGACAATAAGTTTCAAGAACAATCAGTCAGTTAATATTATTATTTTTCGCAATATTTTCTAACGCTTTTCATATATAGGGTGTGCGAAACAACATAATCAGAAACCTTAAGGTTATTGTATATAACAAAAGAAAAGCTTATAAGTCGTTTAAAAAAATGTGAAAACATCAACGGTTTCCTAGTTACTGCAATAGATTTGTCAAAATCAAGAAAATTATCAAAAAAAAAAACAAATCAAAACAAAATGGCTTCCGCCATTAAACAGTGATGTGACTCGTTCCTAAAACTCGAAAAATTAGCGCTGTTGCTGTGAAATTCACATATATTATTTTCTTTCACAGATTGTTCCGCCTTTACGTGGTCTTTGCTGGACAGTAACATTTTTAATTAATAAATCTAGGTTAGTTCAGGTTAGTTTTAGTTTCTCAAACTAACCAAAACTAAGCCAAACCTGAACTAACCAAAAGTAACCAAAATCTTGGGTGTTTAAGATTAATTATACCCTTTTTGATATAGTACAAAAATTAAACTATGTTAGTAGCTGTAATGGATAAATTTTATAGTTTATATTGCGAAAGTATAGGTCTAGATTAATTTAGGACAGTTCAGATCAGTTTCAGTTTTACAATTTAATCAAAATCAAGCTAAACCTGAACTAACCAAAAATTTTGGGTGGTTAAGATTAATTTTTCCCTGAGGCTGTATAAAACATTACAAAAATTAAACTATGTTGTTGACTGATATGAAGAAATTTTATAATTTATACCACATTTGGCAACGTGTTAAACGAATATTAGTCGTTTTCGCGAGTCTGATGGTCGATGGCTTGTCCGAAACGTATTTTTGGTTTTTCGTTAAAGATATAAGTTTTTCTAAATTTATTTATTGAAATTTGTGCAAAAATAGTTGAAATATATTACATACATGATATTTTAACTAGTACCATTGAAAATAAATATTTAAGTTCGGTGTTTTCTTCTTGGTCAAGTGACGCTTGGCGTTTTTTGAGTGTTCCGGGAAAATGAGGAAAAATAATTAAAAATCAAAGCCAAAATCGTGTTATACAACCTCAAAATAGGAGGAGAGTATCGAATTTTTTCCAAAAAAAAGTCGTTTCCCTGGATTTACCATAATGTAAATAATTATCAAGAACTTTAAGAATGTATTTACTGAAACTAATGAATTAACGGGATTTACAAAATAATACCATACACTGATGCATTTTTATAAATAAAATGTCTGCACAAATGTCTTGATAACATACACAAATATAAATTCCCAAATTTAACTAAAGTCACTGCACAGCACAACAAAAAATCAATAGAATTTCAAGCATCGAGGACGATGAGGAACGACCACATTAAACACAAAGAATTCGTCAGGATGCCGATCGCAAATCCTGTTTTTTTTCTTCTGATATTGCCAACCTCATACAAAAAATTTACTATCAAATTTCTTTTTGCGCTTAATCCACGTAGCCCCTTGATGTCAATTTATGACATTTATTTTCTGCATGTTGGAATTTAGCCTATTTTTTTTAGTTTCCCATATTCCCTTGGGTCTACTAGTATGTCTTCAGTATAAAGATAGATGAAATAGTCGATAGTTAAAAAAAGTTACAAGATAGCACAAACCAGCACTTTTTCCAGTTTTTAACCTTCTTGCAATATAGCTACCATGAAAATATTTTTACGGGATCCCCTTAGAAATACCGCCTATAACATGCTAAAAGTCGCATCAAAATATCTCACTTCTATCAGTACTTATATATGAAAAAACATGGGTCAAACTTAAACTCCTTCAATTTGAAAGTCGGTTAAAAAAAAATCACTGACAAAGCAATGCATAAAAATCAGTTGGTTCTTTCGAATATTTCATAAAACAAAAACTACTTTTTAGAAATTATCTCCCGTATCTACGATAATGCCGAGAGAAAATTCCAAAATAGATTTTAAGAAATAATTTATTTTATCATTAAATTTCTTTTATTAAAAAAAACTTTCGGAGAAAGATAAACGTGTAATTATGTTCACATTTTTGTCTAATGGTTCCATTTGTATCTACTACATAAAATTCTTCTTTTAATGACAACCTACGGAGAAATGTTTTTCCGTCGATAAACAAATGGCATTCTTGGGTTGCCTTAAAATTTATAAGATACTGATTAGCTTTAGTTCAATGACTTTCTTTTAAATAGACATATCTTTGTTACAGATGAATCCTCTTCCTTCGAACATCGACTCGTGTTCACAGAACCTGGTCCAGAATTTAAAGCCAGATATGAGGTCCAGGAAGAACTGGGTAAAGGACGTTTCGGGGTCGTACATAAGGTGGTGGACAAAGTAACCAATCAGAAATTAGCTGCTAAATTTATTAGATGCCGGACCCAAAAAGATAAAGATAAGGTAAAAATAATATACGAAGATAAGGCAAAAACTCTAAAATAAATAGAGAGATTGCTCAGAATTGTGATAATCTTAAACAACACTTGATGTGCAAGTAATGTTTGAAAAATTGACATTAGAAAAATATACAGTGTGACCACTAAAGTCATCATCTTATGAGATTTTTTTTTTATTAATAGCTTTATTCGAAATTTAATTTTGGCATCAATTTCTGCTTCGATCGACATGAAAATTAACCAAAAAAATAGTAGTCATGTGAGTATCATTATCCGTCAAATTTTAATTTTTTTACAAAAAGAATCAAAAGTGGGGTTATATCTGAAAATATCGAAAAAAGTTATTAGAAATAGTTCTTCTAAATGCAATTTTTTAGCCCATATACAAAATTTCAGCGGTATAAGATAATTTAGATTTTTTGCCCATTTTTTGTAAATTACACCATTGCTGCAAAATAAGACTCAAAGCAACCTAAATAAAACGTCTTAGTTTTGATAATGATTCATCCCAGACATATTCTGTTTAAAATTAGCACCATTTTAAATGTGTTTTTCTTCTTCTTCTTCTTCAAGTGTCATATCAGGTCCCCCTGACGTTGGCAATTACATTGGCAAATCTTTCACGGTCCTGCGCTAGCAGGAACAGTTCCCCCGCGCTACGTATACCTGTCCATTCACGAATATTCCTCAACCAGGAAGGCTGTCTCCTTCCTACCCCTCTACGTCCCCCTACTTTACCCATCATGATTAGCTGAAGAATTCTATATCGCTCCCCTCTGAATATATGTCCAAGATATGAGATTTTTCTACACTTCACAGTGTTTAATAGTAGACGAGTTTTATCGGCCCTATTGAGTACCATTTCGTTGGCCTGCCTAGCTGTCCAAGGTATTCTCAGCATTCGCCGGTGTAACCATATTTCGAGAGCCTCCAACCGATTAATCGTGGCAGCCTTAATTGTCCAGATCTCTGCCCCATATAGTAACACTGGCCAGACGTATGATCTTATCATTCTCTGTCGTAGTTTTAGGTTGAGGTTATCATTGCAGAAAAGTGGTTTCATTTTTTGAAAAGTTGCTCTAGCAGTCTCTATTCTACACCTTATCTCTTTATCTGGGTTTAGATTTTCGGTGATATAACATCCAAGATATTTAAAATGAGTCACCCTGTCTATACTTTTTCCTTCTATTTGTATTAAAGCGTTAAGATGAGGTTGTCTACTAAAGGCCATAAATTTTGTCTTTTTGATATTTATGTTGAGCCCCATTTCTTGACCCTCAGTGTTAACACAGTTTAATAGATGTTGCAGGTCTTGTAGTTTGTCGCTTAAGATAACAGTGTCGTCAGCATATCGTATTGTATTTATATATTCTCCATTGATTTGTACTCCCATTCGTTGTCCTTGAGTAGCCCGTTTAAAGATTTTATCTGAATATATATTAAAAAGCAGTGGAGGTAGTATGCAGCCCTGTCTGACGCCTCGCAGAATTTTACTTTCTTCTGTGAGTTTTCCATTTAGCCTTACTGTTGCTTTCTGCCGTCAATATAGATTTTTAATAATTCTTACTGCTGTCTACCCCCACGTTATTTAAAATGTCTATGCGTTTTCTGTGCTGTACTCTGTCGCAGGCCTTCTCTTAATCGACAAAACATACGAATACATCCTTGTGTTGGTCCCGGCATTTTTGCAGAAGTATATTTAGAGCGAATAAAGCCTCTCTAGTACCTAGGGCGTTTCTAAATCCGAATTGAGTTTCATCTAAATCTGCTTCGCATTTAGATCTTATCCTGCTGTGGATGATTCTGAGAAAGACCTTCAAAGTGTGGCTCATTAGACTTATTAGTCTGTACTCACTGCATCGCTTTGCTCGCTGTTGTTTTGGGATTGAGATGAATACAGACCTCAGCCAATCTTTCGGTATATCTCCAGTCGCGTAAACGGTATTAAACAGTTTGACCAAGATTTCTATATTTTTCTCATGGATCATTTGTAGCAGCTCGGTTGGGACATTATCAGGCCCGGTGGCTTTCCTGGTTTTTGCAGATCTTATGGCAGATAGAACTTCACTGTTTAGAATTTCCGGTCCCAGCGTCTACCTTAGCGAGATCATCGGAGTTGTGTTCATTCGGTCTGTATTCTTCTACAAAATTCAAATAGGGCTATTAAAATTTAGTCACATGTGATAAAAAGTTTATTTGTTTTTGACCCTGTATAAGGTAAAGTCAGAAAAGAACTATTTTTTAAAATGTAGTTTGTGTCTAAAACAGTAATACACATTATAATTAAGACAAACAAGTACACAGTAAAGTCTGCATTAGGTAGAAAACAAATTTTTATTTAACTTTACGTAAAGTTTATCTAGTTTCAACGACTTAATAGTCTTTTGTTATTTAAGTGCAGTTTCCAAAAAATTATTTAGTATTGTACCTTACCATGATGCATCAAAAACAAGCTGGCCATAAAATAAATGATAAACAACATTATCAAGCCCTTGCTTTAACAATGACAGTCAAATCGCTTTCTGTTTGTCATACTGGCTTTTAATTAATACTGCCTATTAAATAAAAAAATGTTAACTTTACAGCGAATAAATGAAATTGTATTAATACGTGGTGAAAACACCAGTCATCGTGTAGCAGCCAACATTTTTAATGAAAGGCATCCAGGCAAAAATGTGCAACAATCTACTGTGAGTAGGATTATGGCGAAATTTAGATCAACTGGATCGGTGGAAAGTTAACTTAAAAAAACTCACAATTCTTTAAACGTAGTGAAGAAGGCCAATTAAATGTGTGTCTGGATGTTGTGAAATCTAATCAAACTAGTATTAGATGTTTCTTGCAGAAGTGATGGTCAAAGAGAGAGTGTAAGGAAGATTTTGCACAAAAATAAATTTAAACCTTATGAACCGAAATTTATAAATAGCCTTAAGGAACAAGATTTTGACATACGTTTAGGATTCTCTTTTTGATACCAGGCGGAAAAAGAAGAAAATGTGTGTCTTCCCTTTCACGTTTTATGGACCGACGAGGCCACTTTCACTTCAAATGGCGTTGTTAGCTCTCAAAATTGCAGATGGTGGGCTCAAAAAAATCCAAATTTTACAACAGAATGCAGAGACCAGCACGCGAACTCCGTAATAGTATAGAAAATAAATTTCTTTGCTGTTTCTTTCTATTATGGAAAATCATTCAAAACTTACCCTATAAGCACATTCGGCAACGGTCGGATATGTCCGAACAAGCAATCGTGCTATAGAAATAGAAACAGTCTTAGGCTTGTTGCTGTTCTTCTATCTCTCTCAAAGCAATTTAAATGCTGTATAAGTTTGTCTCATTTTTTCCTGATTTACGGTGTTTGAATTTGTGGTTATATTGAATATGAGATATATTTGTTTCTAAGAATGAAATGAACTTCATAAATGTGTTTTTGTATTTTATTTAGCTAAAAGTATAGATTTACACGTTATATAAGAAAAAAATATCAAAACAGCAATAATTATTTTTATTTCTGTTTATTTCTTAACGTTAAAAATCACAACAATAATTAATTATTAGGGCTGAATTAAGAAAAAAATAAATAAATATATACATATTATATATCCAATTGAAAAAGTCTTTAATTCCGTTTTACTGAGCTGCACAAACTTCTGACAGGGTTCAGCTAAATGTCTGTTGAGTCCACAAAATATCCCTCTACTCTTCAATATTTTATACAAAATACATAAATATCGGATCCATATTTTCTAATACGTAATTTATTAAAAAAAAAGTCTAGAGTTAAATACTTTAAAATATAATATTGGAGATTTCGCGATAAAAATTTTTGGTCAATTAACCTAAAAAATTACAAAGTAAATATGTTTAGTATATTTTTCTTTTAATTACAAAGTCCCTAGAAAAGATAAATGTTTTTAGAGATGGTAGTTTGTGGTTATTTCTATGCGAACTAGCCCGAAGTTTTAAGGAAAATATCCTTGAGAGTAGGTTCCGTTGATAGAAAGAAATTTTCTTTCTTCTTTATTTCTTTTCTATTTCTATTTCTATCTTGTTACGGAGTTCGCGTGCAGTATTCCTTTAAAACAAATGTGTGGTGCTGTGTTTTAGACGATTAAGTTGTTGGTCCCTACTTTTTTATAGGTAATTTAAATTATGAAGAATACATTTCCTTAACACCGAGATCCTTAAAGTTTTGAACAATATGCCTATTGAAATGACGCATAATCTGTGGTACCAGTGTGATGATGCCCCCATCCATAATACAAGACAGCTTCAAGAACGCCTTTTGGAAATATTTAGGTGCAAAGTGATTGGGAGTAATATGAAGCAATACTGACCGGCTAGGTCTCCGGATTTAACCCCTCTTGATTTTTTTTGTAGGGTTACCTAAAACAAAAAGTTTACAAACAAAGACCTTTCCGTAATGTTGATCATTTGAAGATGGTGATTCGAAACTGTATTTTAGAAATAAGGCCCCTTAGTATCAGAAAGTCCATTAAAGATGTGTCAAGAAGAACAATTGTTTGTATTGAACGCAATGGTAGACACACAGAAATGTAATTTTAAATTTTAAGTTTTTCAACTGTTTTTAATTTAATATTCACATAACAAAAATTTTTTGTTATCAATTAAAAAGGTGGAATTTTAAATATTTTATTTTATTATTTATATTATGATATTTTTGTGAGAAAATATGAGTCTTTTCAATTAAACTATTTTCTTAATATTAATGTGTATTACTTTTAGACACAAAGAACGTTTTCAAAAATAGTTATTTTATGAAGTTACTTTATACAGGGTCTTTGCATCACATGTGACCAAATTTTAATGGCCTTATTTGGATTTTGTATAAAAATACACATTTAATATGGCGCTACTTTAAACAAAATATGTCTGGAATGAAGTATTGTCAAAACTAGTAAGTTTTATGTAGGTTGCGTTGAGTCTTATTTTGCAACAGTGGTGCAATTTACAAAAAAAATGACCACAAAATCCATATTATGTTAATTCGCCTCAAACAACAAATAACGAACATCTCTTTAATAAGTATCAGAATAAAGTCAGTGAAAAGATTTCATCAATTTTGAATTTTAAGGAAGTCACTGAGACTGATATCTACAAATATATAATAGGCATAAAATGTAAGGCTCAGGGTGTTGACTACATAAACAGTTTTGTTTTAAAATTATGCTCTCCCTTCTTGTCAGCATACGTAACACATATAATAAATTTCTGTATTCGCCATTCTGAATTTCCACAGTTGTGGAGAAAGCATTGGTAACACCGATTCCTAAGACTTCCTCTCCGCAGGAATTTAAGGATCTCCGACCTATTAATATTCTGCCTTGTGTGCCTAAAAGGTTATAAACGTTCAGTTGACTGAGCATGTTGAGTCCAATAATTTGTTGCCTGAAACTCAATCAGGGTTCAGAGAACACCATGGATGCTCAACAGCATTAGCAAGGGTTACTGACGATATTTTTGGAGCTATTGATAAAGGTAAAATTACAGTTCTGGCATTGTTAGATTTTTCAAAAGCATTCGATATTATAAATCACAAGTTATTTCCGGCTATTCTTCATTATGTTGGTCTTTCTGAGAAAGCAGTTAAATTCTTGTTTAATTTTTTAAGCAACAGATGTCAGTCAGTTCAGATTGGCAGAAGAATGTCAGCTCCTGTGTTGATTAACAGTGGCGTACCTCAGGGTTCGGCTTTGTCTCCACTGTTATATGACATCTATAGTTATTTCCTTTTAGAAGTTTTACAGACTTGTTCTGCTCAGTGTTATTCAGATGATACGCAGGTTTATTTATCATTTGATAGGGCTGATGCTGTTGAGGGCTGTGAGGCTATAAGATTGTTAAGCAAACTGTCATTAGAATACTCTCTTATATTGAATCCTAAAAAATATTGTTTAATGGTCTTCGGCCGTAGGGCAGATGCAGAATATTTGAAAGGCTTGATTAATGTAGAGATAGATAATACAGTGTTGCCGATAAAAGACAATGTGCGTAATTTAGGTGTTAATTTTGACAGTTCTTTAAGATTTAGTACCCATGTATCTAATTGTATACAAAGGGCTTTTGTGAAATTAAAAATACTGTATCATAATCGCCATTTTTTGTCACCACGTGTGAAGACTCTATTATGTGACTCTGCTCTCCGTGTTTAACCATGGGGATACTATTTATGGTAAATGTCTTACTGCTATAGATAACTATAGAATCCAACTTATGCAAAATTCTTGCTTAAGACTTATCCAGACAGTCCGGCTGGTTAAGCATGGAAGTGCGAAGAGATTTACATCTTGCATGTTTTCTTTATAAAACTATCTCTCTAAAATGTCCCACATATTTATATATTGTATTTAGAACCCATTAAAATTAGATTTAAAGGTACCGTATTCTCGAACGGTAATATTTGAACTTTTCATATAGAATTGCCAAATTTTACAATTCTTTGCCTGATAAATTAAAAGGGCTTTCACAATCTATGGTGGAGTGGTGCTGATCATTTCTTCTGTATCCATCTTATTTTTTCTGTGTTTGTATAACTAGTTTTATTTTAATTTCCTTCTCATCTTCGCCTAACGTTAGCTATATATTTAGTATAAGATAACGAAAATTTTAATCACTCATGGGTTGAGTATGATCAGGGAGGCACACCAGGATGCCTCATCTGAACTCCGCCTTTTTCTAAATATTGTTAATTTTTTTTTAATTAGTCTCATGTAATATATAGTTGAATATTTAGAAATAACGACATTTATTATTATTATTATGATTTACAAGCCAAACGGCTTCACACTCCTTCCAGGGATTATTCACTCATACCAGGCATACAAAGACACCAAAAGCATGAAGCTCTGTGGGAATCCTTTCCATGTTATCGGGTCCTAGGTGACGTGGTCTGCTGTATTTCCTAAGAACTTTCAGACGGTTCGCGCGGTTGCAAGGAGAGTTGCTTTCTACAATGGTTTATACAGATGCTCACTACGGCCCAGTCCCTTGATGTTCTGCAGGAGGTTCTTTGGTATCACTCCAGTTGTTGACAGTATTATGGGAATCGTTTGGACGCTGTTCATTGCCCATTGTCTTCGGATTTGGACCTCCAGATCTCTCTATTTCGTGATCTTCTCGTTGTATTTTGGCCTTAGGTTGTTGTTGTTACGTACAGCAATGTCGATTAGTGTAGTTCGCCTAGAAATTTTATCTATTAGTATAATGCCTGGTCTATTATGAGCTACTGTCTGATCCGTCAGAACCATTCGGTCCCCATATAACTTGAACTGGTTGTTCTCAAGAATAGGCTCCGGATTGTACTTGTAATAAGGCAGTCTTCCTACCTGTAATAGGTTTAGACATCCATGGGTTTAACTTTTCTGCTAACTCTTGGTGGAGTATCTTAGCGGCTGAGTCGTGTCTTTCCTTATACTCCGTTGCGGCAAACGCTTGGCATCCTCCAGTTATGTGCTGAATTGTCTCCGATGTTCGACAGCCATATCTGCATTGGTCATTTTCTATTGAGGGATCTCTAATGATGAATTTCCGATAGTTCTTCGTCGGAATAATCTGGTCTTGGATAGCTAACAAGAAGCCCTCCGTTTCCGGAAACATGTGTCCTGAAATTAACCAGTAATTCGATGCTGAGTTGTCGACATTGTCCTGATTAACCTCATTTGGATGCCGTCCATGAAGTGGCTTCTGTAGCCAGGTTTGTAACTTCTCTTGGTCTGTTTCGTGGTGAGAAGTAATATATTGTTCCCTCAACTGTAGCGGCGTCGAATCGTCTGCCTCGCATAGTGTGGAAAAGTCCATTAACCTGTGGAAATATGAACGTAAGTTTATTATTTGTTGGTCGAGCTGCTTACCAATATCCACCAATCCTCTTCCTCCTTGGTGTCTTAGAAGCGAGGGTGATGTTTTTGTGCTTTGGTTAGGAGTGTCCTTATTTTTCTTTGCAGGTTTTGGATGTCCGTCCTGCTCCATTTTACAATTCCAAAAGAGTAGCTTAGCGCAGAGCAACCATACGTGTTGAGAGCCTTAAACAAATGTCTGCTGTTTAAGTTAGTTCGTAATACCCGCCTTACCCTCCTGACAAATTCGGTTGTCAATTCGGCTTTCACAGTGCCATGGTCAATTCTTTCAGCCTGTTTCATACCTAGATATTTGTATGTTTGGTCTGCTTCCATTGCAGCTATAGTTTCACCGTTCTGCATTTCAAAAGCCCCCGGTTGTATCTTTCCTTTAACGATGTTCAAAATACGGCACTTGTCAAGTCCAAATTGCATTCCGATATCCCCGGAGAAC
>JASJET010000237.1:317500-452500 GCA_034092305.1 Diaprepes abbreviatus | reverse complement strand
CTGACAATAATTACCAAATTTACTCTGTATTGAAAATATTTAACATCCGGATAGTTTTAAAATTTTCTCTATCTTTGAAAATGTAAAAAAGTGCAGAGGTAACTCGGGTAACTATTTAGAAAAATTAAGTAGCAAATTGTAAAGGAATAGGTCTAAAAGTACACAAAAGTGAAAATAAAATTTTATAGGAAAACTAGGTATTTGTAACCGCCAAAAAACAGACCAGATGCATATTCTACTACCTAAAATTAGGAGAATATGCAAAAAATTTGGTATTTCTACTATTACAAATAATTACCGTAACTCGCAAACCGATAGCTCCATCCCATTTCTCACGGGAATATTGGACTATATTAAAAACATATTAGTTTTCTCTGCAAAGGTCTACTTTTATGTTCTGGTTGGATTTTAAAGCACATTTTCAACACAAATGTCTAAAACCATCCAACGTAAAATTCTGATTCTGACTGACTACGTAACATATTTTTGAGGCACTGTAACACTTTTCCTTGTTGTTATCTTAAACTAACTTACCTTGACTTCTTAACAACCAATTTTAAATTCTGCATCAAAATTGTCTGTTCATTAATTTCATTTATCCTGGTATTTTTTTAACATTTTCCTTTGAATCTTATATATTTTATTGATTGCAGGCAAAATTTAAATTTTTCACAATTTCTAGCACTATCACTTTATATTTAACAAGTTAAATAAATAAATAAATTTTTAATATGTATTTCCTTTTATTTTGATTTGGTTTTCCCGGGGCAATTCAGGAAATATTTTAAGGTTAGGTCTTTGGTAATGTAGGGTTGTTGACAAGTTATCGATACATTGAAATATCGATATTTTTGGCCTATATTTTTCAATACGATATAACGATAGTTCGAAGATTGTTGAGAATTCTTTAATTACTGTAAATATGTTCTCGAAAATCATTCTATCCTTTAATTATTTCGATTAAAGAAAAGCTAAGAAAACGACGTTTTCTTAAACAAATTTCATTATATACCCCCTACTTCAAGGTCGTAGAACACGATTGTTCGGAAAACACAAACAGCCCGATTCTGTAAGCATATTTTTTAGGTATATTCTTTTGAGTAATTATCACTTTCAGTTCTGTCACTTGAAGTAATCATGATCACTTCGACCCAATGACAAGTAAATGCATATTCAAAAGAATATGAAGTTATCAGTTTCGCTTTGTTCACTTTGATCAGTGATAATTTACTCAAAAGAATACAGCCTTTTTTGACATTCCTTTCCTTATCCTTTTCAAGACAGTGATATACATTATTATAAACTCAACAAAGAGGCAAGATCATTATCTATGACATTTTCTTTCCCTTTATTTTTATAGGTTTCACTTCATAAGATCATTTTTGTTTCTGGAAAAAACACAGAACTTTCGCATTTATTTTGAATAGTACAATTTAAAATGCGTTGTGTGTAATACATTTCAACTATTTTTGCACAGATTTTAACAAACAAATTAAGAAAAACTCATATTTTCAACGAAAAATCAAAAAAAAAAAATTCGGAAACCTCCTAGACCCTTTTATTACTGAAAACGCCAAATATTCGCTGAGATATTGCCAAATGTAAAATTTTTTCATGGTATGAACTTTAATTAAAAAAAAACTTTATAAAATACATGTAGGTTATCTATGTTAAAAGGCCTTCGAGAAAAGAGCTGTGACTAGATTATTCCGTTTTTCCTTTTGTGGTACGGAATTCTAAAAATAATAACTTTTATTTATTCTTAGCTTCAAGTTATGCAATTTTTTAGGGACAGATTGTCAGCGGAACAATGTTTAAAACATGTTTGGCTGGACCCAGAAAATCACCACGAAAATGTAGTTTTATCTACGGATAAACTTAAAAAATTCATCATCAGGCGAAAGTGGCAGGTATGTATAATTTTACTTCGAAATTTGCACGTTTTTCTTTTTTAATGTTGTTTTTGTGTGGAGTACCTACTCTTGTGTATGTTTATATATACAGGTTATTCACCCTATACGGCACAGAATATTGCAGCCAAAATACGTGACTTTCAAAAAGTTTTACTTTTAGGATATATGGAGGTCTAATTTAGTTACTTTTTAAAATTATTTTCATATTATACCGGGTGTCCCAAAAGCTCTAAAAGTATTGAAGTTGTGTTTTTTTTAATGGATCCACCTGTATATTATTGCATTTTTGGGTTCTCCGATCAAAATAAGTGCATATATTAATAAGGTTTATAGTACCTAAACCAAGGGTTTTTAAATAATTTGAATTTTGTCAAAATCTAACCTAATTTTCAGGTTTCAAATACTCCGGAAGTATTTCAGTTATGTTCTCGAAATTTACAGAGAAGTGTTACAATAAATCATATTTTATATCCCAGTTATAATAAATTTGCTATATTATACAGGGTGTCCAAAAATTAAAACTAATCCAATAAGAACTATAAGTGGTTATAACTTGATTAATTTAAATAGGACGCTATACTTTTTAACTTACCAGAAAATGTACCTTTTAAATACCCATCGAATGGTATAACGGTGTTCTATAGCTAAGTCTTCGCGTTTTCACAGAATACACCAAATAATCATTTTCTGCACCATTTTGTGTTTATTGAATAGATGTTCCAATGTATCTAGTTGCCTATGGCATTTAGAAACGTCATTCATTTATTGAATTGAATTATTTGAATATTCTTGTGTTATTGCTTTGTCAAAATTCAAAAATTCAAAATCTCGAAGATTGTCAGAAACTTCAAGATAACTTAAGCAAAATATCGTCTTGGTCTGCAAGGAATGGTTTATCGTTCAATATTGATAAATGTTATGTAATGACTTTTACTCCTAAAAGGAACAGCATAGTATATCCATATGAGATGAATGGAGCGGTGCTATCTAGGGTTGGTGAAATGCTGGATCTCGGTGTTACTTTTGATGTGCAACTTAATTTTGTCTCACATCTATACGATTATGAATAAGGCTTCAAAGGTGTTTGGCTTTATTTTAAGAGGTTTTAAGAGCTTTAATAATGTAAAATGTATTATAACACTAGAGATGAGTATCCTTCCTACTCTATAAATGAATCTGTGTATCTGTAGAGTTTGTACTTACATAAATAAATAAATAAAATGAAGATTTGTCTAAAGGAAGAGCGTATTGATATGATTGTTATCCTTGGAGAATGCCATTAAAATTGTTTGTTGGCTTCTCGAGTCTATGCTCAAAGGTTTTCTGAAAAAAACCATCCCAAACCAGCTGTTTTTGTGAAACTATTAAACCAGTTTCGGAAAAGTGGAAGTGTCAGTTATAAAAAACCTGTTATAAGAAAACCTGTTACTGAGGATGAAGAAAATGTTCTTACTATACTTGGTTCAGTGATCGGAAATCCCTATATTAGAATCATATATCCGAAAATACTAACATTAGCCAAACAAGTGTGTCAAGGATTCTTAACAAATACAGATTTCATCCTTATAAAATCCAGCTTTGTCAAGAGCTTCACGGAAATGATTTTGCCAACCGAATGAAATTCTGCTTGTGGGTGTTAGATAAAGTGGCAGAAAATGAGCACTTTTTTGATAATGTGTTGTTTAGTGATAAATGTACTTTTCATAACAATGGTTTCGTAAATAGACACAATTTCCATTACTATTCTGATTTAAATCCGCATGAATACAGAGTTATGAGAAACCAGAATAGGTGATCGGTAAATGTGTGGGGAGGAATACCGGGTCCATACTTAGTTAAACCCTACTTTTTTGAAGGACCTTTAAATGGTTTGATGTTTCGCGATTTCCTTTTACGCCAACTTCCAATGTTATTCGACGATGTCCTTTTAAAATTAGAACAACTGTGTGGCTTTAATTGGATGGAGCTTCGCCTCATTATCATTGCGAGGTTCGGCAGTTTTTAAATGTCAACTTTCGAAGCAGGTACATTGGGAGAGACGGATTTCAAAATTAGCCTCAGATATCTCTCTTTTTATGAAGATACATAAAAAGAATTGTCTACAATGCACCCTCGACAACACCACAAGATATGAAAATACGCATAAGAGATGCTTTTCAAACTGTAAGCCCGCAAATGTTGTCCAGAGTTAGCAGTGGTTTTGAAAAAAGAATATGTAAGTGTTTGGAAATGGATAGTCCACATTTCGAACATCTACTATAAATGTTTTGCTTCTGTTTTGTGCTATCGTTAATATGTTGTTACCATTATTGTATATGGACAGGGACAGAGGACAAGGGAAATGCAACAGTGATAATGGACATCGTAACGTACGACCAAAAAATCGGAAATATCCTGGAAAAAGGAAAATATAGACAATTAGCCCGTGACCCCACAAAAACCATAGAGTCAAAAATCTACAGAACACTCAGGAAATACCAAACAATATACCTGACAACGTACGATCGGCGCTCACACAACACTACAGTGAGTCACCACATCTTTACGGACTTCCAAAAATTCACAAAACGAACATACCATTGAGGCCAATAACCAGCTCCAGAGAATCCCCCACAAATGCACTGGCGAAGTTTCTCTTAAAAAATCATACAACCTTTAAAAGTTAAGACAAACACATATGTTAAAAATTCTACACATTTCGTGAACATTATTAGTAGCATCAATCTAGAGCCAGACGACAGACTAATAAGCTTTGATGTGGAAAATCTATATACTAATGTACCATTAGGGGAATCACTAGACATAATCAAAACTAGACTTTCAAATGATACTACTTTATCAGATCGAACCACGTTACCACTGGACTGGGTGATGGACCTTTTGGAATGTTGCCTGCGTAGTGCTTACTTTCAAGTAAAGGACAAGTTCTTCACTCTCTCCAGTCGTCGCCAATATATATATATATATATATATATATATATATATATATATATATATATATATATATATATATATATATATATATATATAGAATGTTTCGAAACTCATGCCATAGAAACGGCAACAGTAAAATCGAAAGTCTGGTTGAGATATGTCGATGATACTTTCATCGTATGGAAGGGCAGTGATCAAGAACTTAATGATTTCCTGAAACATCTGAATACCATTCGACCTACAATTAAGTTTACCATGGAAAAAGAGATAAATGATCAATTGTCCTTCCTAGATGTCATGGTGAACCGTTCAAACGAAACTAATAAAACTTCTGTATACAGAAAGCCAACACATACTGGACAATATCTTAATCATAGTTCTAATCATTCTGTTGTAACAAAACGAGGAATTATACGCAACCTCTATAATCGCGGAAACAAGGTCGTCAACCGAAAAGTATATTTCTGAAGATCGCAACGTACAACACTAGAACACTTTCTTCGGAAGGTAAACTACTAGAGTTGGAGGAAGAACTTAAAAATATTAACTGGGACATAGTAGGGCTATGCGAGACCAGACGAGCAGGAGAAAGCTGGACGTCACTCAAATCTGGTCACTCACTCTATAACATAGGCGAGCCGGAGAGTTCCATTGGAGGTATCGGATTTATAATAAATAAAAAGCACATCGATAATATCGTAAACGTTAGAAGTATATCAACACGAGTGGCCTACTTGGTTTTGAAGCTCAATCCAAGACACAACTTAAAGATTGTTCAGGCCTATGCTCCTACGTCAACCCATACCGACCAAGAAGTGGAGACTTTCTATGGTGATCTCAAGAAAGCATTAGAGGACATACATACACATTTCACCATCGTGTGTGGAGATTTCAATGCCAAAATGGGCCTTAAATCGGACAAAGCCGAGATTTCTCTGGGAAACTTTGGTAGTGGCACAAGAAACCATCGAGGAGAGTCACTCGTACATTTTCTACTGGAAAACAACTTATTTTTAATGAACAGCTTCTATTACAAAAAAATCAGTAGACGGTGGACATGGGTGAGTCCAGATGGAAAAACCAAGAATGAGATAGACTACATCATTACAGATAAGAAGTCTATAATACAAGATGTGACAGTACTTAACCAGATCTCCGTGGGAAGCGACCACCGAATGGTCAGGGCTTCAGTGAGGATTAACTTGGGACAGGAAAGATACAGACTGGTTAAAAGAAAAACAACTAACAAGTGGCAAAATCCCGAGAATCTTGAAGAGTTCGAACAGAACATAACCAGCACTTTAACAAAAACAACCTCACAAAGCACAAATATCGAAGAACTGACCAAGCAAATCACGAACTCCATCCTGGAAGCGACTAAAAAATGTTGTCCGAGACAACAGAAAGACAACAAACTCACCCAACATACAAAAACCTTAATGTCTAACAGAAGAGAAATACAAAAACAGGAAAACGTGGACATAACAGAAATAAGAGAACTAAATAAACAAATCTCTAAGAGCATCAGACGAGACATAAGAAATTATAATACCAAACAAATTAAGTCCACTATAGAAGAAAATCGGAGTCTCAGAATCCTGAAAAGAAAGCTGAACACGGGTAAAAACGAAATCATAAAACTAAAAAATGAGGACGGAGAGATAGCAACAGACAGGGAAGAGTTGCTCCGTGTTGTAGAAAAGTTCTACACTGAACTTTATAAGAGTAGACAACCGATACCAGAACAACCGAAGGAAATAGACAGACGTACCGGAGTTTTGAATCAAGGATCCGAAGACCTACCTGAAATCACAATACAGGAAATAGAAATATCATTAAAACAAATGGAAAATAACAAAGCGCCAGGAGAGGATCAGATAGTAATAGAAGCAGTAAAAATGGGTGGAAGAACCTTACTGGAAAAAATCAAACAACTTTTTAACCTCTGTCTGCTTGACAGCTCGATTCCGGCAGACTGGAATAATATCCTGATGGTATTAATTTTCAAAGGTGGCGACCCGACAGATTTGAAAAATTATAGACCCATAAGCTTGCTCTCACAATTGTACAAACTTTTTACCAAGATCATTAATAGACGGTTAGAGGCTAAACTAGACTTCTACCAACCTGTAGAGCAAGCAGGGTTTAGATCGGGATACGGAACCAACGACCATTTCCTCGCTATAAAAACACTCATCAAGAAGACAATCGAATACAATAGACCCCTGGTGCTTGTTTTCATTGACTTTCAGAAAGCGTTCGATATGATCGAAATGAACTCCATACTAGCAACTCTTAGTCAGTGCCGAATTGACTACAGAGACACCCGTCTAATTCACAATATTTACAGCAACTCAACAGCAAGCGTAAGGCTTCATAAGAACAGTAACAAATTTTCCATCGAGAGAGGGGTTAGACAGGGCGATACGATGTCTCCCAAATTATTCACTACCACTTTGGAATATGCCTTTAAAACACTGGATTGGGACAACATGGGTGTTGATATTGACGGAAAACGGTTGAACAACCTGCGATTTGCTGATGATATAGTCCTTATAACAGACAATCTAACAGATGCTGCACTGATGACGCAACAACTAAGAGAGGCAACTGAAAAAGTTGGCCTCCGTATAAACAAACAGAAAACAAAACTTATGACAAACTTAGTGCTTGGAGGATCCATAAAGTTGGACAATAACGTCATAGAGGAAGTCAGCGTATATAAGTATCTGGGCCACGAAATACGAATCAATCGAGACAACCAGACACACGAGCTTCAACGAAGAATCGGTTTGGGATGGGCGGCATATGGAAGGTTGAGAGATATTTTTAACACAAACCTTCCAGTAAGTTTGAAAAGTCAGGTCTACGATCAGTGCGTACTGCCAGTCATGACGTATGGAGCAGAAACACTTACATTGACCAAGAACACTACGCTCAAACTAAGAGTCGCACAACGAAAAATGGAAAGAGCTATGCTTGGTATTGGTTTGCGAGATCGTGTGAGAAATACAGAAATCCGACGAAGAACTAAAGTTGAAGATATAATTCAGCGGATCACAACACTCAAATGGAAATGGGCAGGTCACGTTGCGAGATTCAGAGACGATAGATGGACAATCAGGTTGCTAAACTGGAGACCTCGTGCAGACACGCGAAGCAGAGGTAGACCACCAACACGCTGGAGTGACGACATCAAACGAGTATCAGGGCACTGGATCAGAACTGCCCAAGATAGAGATGAATGGATACGTTTAGGGAAGGCCTATGTTCAGCAGCGGACTCAGCAGGCTGGATGATGATGATGATAATCGCGCTATATCTATATGCAATAATGCCAAATCATTGGAAAAAGAGGTAGAAAATATTAAATCCGATTTACAACAGAATGGTTATCCTTTAATACTAATTGACGATGTTATAAATAATTTTAGAACGACGAACACTGGACAGCAAGAAACACATTCCTTCTTCACAGTTCCGTACATGAAGAGAACTTCGGAGAAAATAAGACGAATTGCCGGTACTTATAATATAAAAACAGCCTTTAAATCAGGAAATACCCTTAGAGCTCATTTAACAAAAACAAAACCTAAAACTACCGATAAGAAAGAATGTGTTTACAAAGTTCCATGTGAGTGTGGTGAAATGTATATTGGAGAACCCAAACAACCACTAGAAGTTAGAATTAAGGAACATAAAACTCATACACAAAAAGGGGAAACGTCGAGATCAGGTATTGCAGAACACTCCTGGGATAAACAACACCATATAAAATTGTCTGAGGCTGCGGCAATATATATGGAACCCAATATGAAAAAAAGAAAATTTATAGAAGCAGCATACATTAAAAACAATAATGGAATCTTCAGTAAACGGAGTGTTGAGATACCTAATCTTTCGCAACCACTACTTTGTAACATCAAATCATTGAGGTGTATACAGTCAAGCGAAACGTTGCGTTTCAATGGACACACTCCCTATATAAGCTCGCAGTCTTAAGACCAAACATTCAGTTTATACTTGATAACGATTAGAGATACAATCTAATCGAACCTTCGTAAAAATAAAAATAAAGACAATGCAAGTCCGACCACATTTTAGTCATTATTGTATATTGTTATAGCCTGTTGGACGACTATAAATCTCGTTCCAGTTTCTGAACATTTGTAAAGATATTCTTGATTATTATTCTTATAGTTGTAAATTACTTGTCATTTCCAAATGCCATAGGCAACTAGATACATTAAAACATCTATTCGAAAAACACAAAATGGTGCAGAAAACGATTATTTGGCGTATTCTGTGAAAACGCGAAGACTTAGCTATAGAACACCCTTATACCATTCGATAGATATTTAAAAGGTATATTTTCTGATAAGTTAAAAAGTATAGCGTTCTATTCAAATTAATCAAGTTAGAGCCACTTAAAGTTCTTATTTGATTAGTTTTAATTTTTGGACACCCTGTATAATATAGCAAGTTTATTATAATTGGGATATAAAATATGATTTATTGTTATACTTCACTGTAAATTTCGAGTATATAACTTAAATATTTGAAACATGAAAATTAGGTTAGATTTTGTCAAAATTCAAATTATTTTAAAACCCTAGGTTTAGGTGCTCTAAATTTTATTAAAATAGGCACTTATTTTGATTGGACAATCCAAAAATGCAATAATATACAGGAGGTTCCATTTAAAAAAAAAAACACAACTTTGATACTTTCAGAGTTTTTGGGATACCCGGTATAATATGAAAATAATTTTGAAAGGGGGAATAAACCTGTATACATGTTTATTTTTCAATATAATTATTTTTTTAACAATAAAAACTTGTGAAATATGCTCTAACTGTTTTTTGTGTTTTTGCATGATTTTTTTTTGCTTTCCCTAACCTAGAAAACTGGCAATGCTATACGAGCTCTAGGCAGAATGGCAACTCTATCAGCAAGCAGACGCAATTCTGCCAATTCAAATCCAAACACGCCCCGTCCGTCCATATCGGGAAGCTCCGTACCTCGAATGTCCAGTCTGGAGGAAGAAAGACTCCTTAGGAAAGTTGAAAATGAAGGATTTGGCAGCATCATCACCGATTCATTCGATGAAAATGACGAACATTCAAAGAAGGAAGACTTTCCAGAGGTTTTTATTGAAGATCAACCCCTAAAAGAAGAATTAGAAGCAGTCCAACCTTCAGAAAGCGAATTTGAAAGCTTCAATAGTCATAAGAACCAAAATTTAGAATCTTTAACTGTTCAAAAAGAAGAAGTTGTGCAGGATGTATTTGATACAACAGAAGAAAATCCGAATACTGATGATACTCATCCTGAAGACCTTCAAGACCAAATTTCTCACGAAAATATCGTGCAAGATAATTTAGATGACATTCCTGAACTTGCAGAATCTCACAGTGAACAAGATAATCGATCTGAAGACTCATCGAATGCTGAACAAGTTGATGTTGATACTGATGTTTCTCTCAATGAAGTCAAAGAGTATACCAAAGAGTTCCCTGAAGAAACTGAGCTATTCCTGAGCAAAAAGCTTGACGCTCTTGACGATGTCTTTATTAAACCTCTGCAGGAACTTCCTCAAGGAGAAATACTTCGGAGCAAAAAAGAAGTCCGTGCTAGAGCGTGTAGTGAGCGAAGTGATAGTGGCATAAGTGACTGCTCTGTACATGTGACTACCAACAGTTGTAACTCTACTCCGCTGCTAGGTAAAAAATTCCCGATAAATGAGGAAGCGGAGTATAAGTACAGAGAAAGTTTCGAAGAAGTTTCTGATGGTAATAAAGAGAGTTTATATGTGACTTCCGCCAGTATCAACTTATCAAGGAGTAGCACCCAGGAAGAGGTTACCGCGTTGGAGGAAAATTATAGTGAAAATTCCAGTAGAATCGTGAATAGATCTGATTCCGAAGAAATGAGTGAAAATGGAAAAGGTGTTAATGGGAAGAAGAATGGTGGACGGTTAGGAAGTAAGATAGAATGTTTTAATGCTGTCGCCGCGGGTAAAAGTAAGTTGCTTTGCATTATATTTTGTTTTATTATATACAGGGTGCGGCATTTATCTTGAGACAACGGAATATTTCGGTGGGATCACTTTTTTTTGAAAAATGTTTTCAGAAATTATATGATAGCAGGAGGGCTAATTAGTAGGGACCTTGAAAATGATCTTGCCCTCGTTTTCAAAGTCATTTGAAAGTCAACTACAGAATTTTAAATGGGATTCCTCAATTTCAATCCCGGGAATGAAAAGGGCGGGAAATTCTACCATCGGATATGACCTTGATCTCAAAGTGAAAGTCAAATATCAAGGCCATTTCAAGGTCAAAACAAAAAAGATCGCAGTATTTCGTGAAATGATTTGTATAAAGGTTGTTGGGTGGCACGGGGGCTAAGTAGTAGTGACCTTGAAAATAACCTTGACCTTGATCTTCAAAGTCATTTGAAGCTCAATTTTAAAATCTGAAAAGGTAATTTAAACGGCGCAAAATATCGTGATATTGACCGAAAACAAGCACCCCAAAAAACAAAAGCTACTACGCCCGCGTCGTTGTTCCTGGGTAGTGCTAAAAGTAGTTAATCATGCACATAGTTGTACTAAGTGCAGTTTTTGCTGACAATTTTGTACGAATGAATTTTTTCATGAAGATGGTGATCAAGGTAATGTTATAGCAACTTTGCAACCTTACAACTTCAGTATGAAACATTTTATAAAATAATGACGTTGAAGACCTTCGTTTGACCTTAGAATGAGCTTAATATTGAAGTCAAGATCATATATGATGATGAAATTACTGTGAAATTGATTGGTCTTTCCATTTCGGGGGTCAAATTGGCACTTAGCCCCCGTACCACCCAACAACTTTTGTACGAAACATTTCACGAAATACTGCGATCTTTTTGTATTGACTTTGAAATTATCTTGATTGTCGACCTTCAACTTGAGCTCACGGTCACATTTGACGGTAAAATTTACCCCCCTTTCATTCCCGAGGTCAAAATTAGGGGATCCCATTTAAAATTCTAAAGTTGAGTTTCGAATGACTTTGAAGGACACGATCAAGGTCATCTTTAAAATCACTATAATTTTTGTATAAAATATTTTTCAGAAAAATGTGATACCACCTTGATATTTCGTTGCCTCAAGATAAATGCCTCATCATATATATATATATATATATATATATATATATATATATATATATATATATATATATATATATATATATATATATATATATATATATATATAATAGAAAAAATGTTCATAATTTTGCTGAAAGTGTACAAAAAATACAGAGTGAGTCATTTAAATTGGTCTATTCGAATATCTCGCCAGGAACCCATTTTTGAAAAAAAATATTTTGTATAAAAGTTGTAGGTTTCGAAGTTTGTAACTTTAGATTTGGCCTTAAGAGTGGCCTAAAAGGTTACTTCAGAGTCAAGACGATTTTATTAAATAGGAATACTTTTTACACTGGAGAAAATTCCGTATCCAACTATATAAACAATATGGAGGTTTAAGTGTCACCTGAAGGTCATTTGGGACTATCCATTAATTACTGACGGGTTTGAGGTGGTGGGAGTGGCATATTTCGTTACGATTCCTTATATGGGAGGAGGAGGAGGGTCAATGAAACCTACATAACATTTAAAAAAGTATTATTTGAGCATGAAGAAGTCGATTCACTACCAGTTATTAAGTGTAGAATGGTTATAAAATACATGGACCGCCGATTAACAATTTTTTACATGCTATTTTTCATTAAGTTTTGTCTTAATAATATACAATTTACTATAAAATTAAATTGATACACTTTTATTTGCAAAAAAGCCGAATTATTTTACGTGAGGTGATATGGAGGGAGGGGGATAGAAAATTCTAACGATTCCTTAAGTGGGGGAAGGGAGGAGTCGAAATTATTGAAAAAACCCTTACGTAATTTATGGATGACCCTTTGAATCTCACCAAAAATCCATTTTTGAAAAAAAAAATTCTTATAAAATTGGTTTAACAGTCACCTTGAGAGTGACCTTGAAAGTTTAAATATTGTGGGGGTTTAGATGTCGTCATCTGGAGGTCATTTCAAATTCAAACTTTAAGGTAATTTTCAGAGTCAAATCTAACAGACAAACGTTTGAAAATTTGGTTTGGGATAATGCAGAACTTTTCCAAAATAAAATTAATTTAATTATAATTTATTGAGACTATCAATATTTTGTGAAAAGTCCTCCAAACGACAAATGGAAAATAAATAAATAAATGAATTGATACCGAAATAATTTACCTTTAATTAGAAAACCTTCATTACTAGCAGAAATAAAATAACAAATAATATTATTTTTTAGCCAAGTCCCCGCCTCCGTCAGAGAGCTTAAAAAGACTGCCAATATACACATCACGTACCGTAGCAGGAACCATCAGAAAATTCGATCATCAAAAATCATCTCCGACTTCCGAAAAAACTCCATCGCCAGTAATACTCCTGACTAGAACTCCAGAATTTGCTAGAAAATCTCTTCCACCAAATAACGATCAGCATTCTCCAATTTTATCCAGAAAATATGACGGATCTGTTAAAAATAGTGATAGTTGCAAAAATCACCGCCACACTGATTCTAGCTTAAGAGATAAATCACCAGGTAGAACTTCCTCAAATAATGGTGTATCAAAATACTCGTCTAGTTTTAGAGACAAATCTCCATGCAAAAGTCCGAAAAATGGTGATTTGCCTCACTCAAAGTTACCACCTAAAATCGCAGTCCTTAAATCACCATCACCCAGCGACCAAATCACCAAGCCCCGAACTTCCAAAGTGGATCGTTTGGTGCAAAAACTCGAAAAGCAATCAAACCAAAACCAAGTCACCAGTGGTGGTGCTTTGAACACTGCGTCTCCAACCGTGAGATTTAGAAGTCCATCACCAAGTTTATTAAGGAAAACGCAGGCGGTGATAAATAAGGAAAAATGTAATGAATTTTTCCGAGCGAAACATGGTGATGGCGTGGTTCAAAACCATCCCAAATCTCCAAGTTTTAATAGAAAAGAACTTACTGGTAAAAACAGCGATTGTTTTCAAAAAGTTTCCACCTTTTGGAACAGTCCAAAAACTTAAAATTGATTGAAATTTTCTGTCGTTCCCGAACTTCTAATGACCCTTTTTCATATTCACGTGTGAAAATTGTAAAATTAATTATTGCTGCAAAGAAAACTATGATGTCACCGTGTGAAAATGAAAACTGGTCACTATTTCTGGGATAATAAATAATTTTATTATTTTGTGACTTACATTTTTAGTTTATACCTCCTATTTATTGTGACTATATTGTATTATAAACAAGATATTTTATTTTTGTGTTACCGAAAATTATATTTTATTTTAAAATTATATTATATCGAAAATGTACCCTCCTAAGAGATTTATTTTTGTGAATATTATGCGACGATTTGTTAGTGTTAGATTTAATAAAACAAAATTTTAAATAAAAAATGGGTTTTATTATTAACACTTATATATGTAGTAATACAGTGTAGAACAAAAGTTTGGCTACTGAAAAATCGATTTGTTCAACAAAAAATTAACAATACGTAACCTAACGTGCCATGATGTAATTTAAAATGAAAACCTAGAAAGTATCAATATTTTATTGTCTACAGATTATAACAACTTTTCAAAATGTTCCAATTGGATCTTGAAACAATTATTTTTTTTCATTCACATGCATGACATCATTCATGCATTCATCTTGCCATAAACATTCAAATTCAACATCGACATCGTCATAAATTTGATACAATAAAGACTTATGTGACTATGTTACTACAGTTAACTAATAAACAAATAAAAAAAAAACAGAACAATTAAAATCAATACAGTAAAAAACGACAATAAGTTTAAGAGTTAAAATATACATTTAAAGCATAAAATTCAATGTTGACAACAGTTATCTCACTCAGAAGAAGATTAGAAATCGTAATGCGAATATATGTATACAAGGGTGGATATAGGGGGACGCACATTCCCCCCCCCCCCTCCCCCAAGATAGTCAAAAAGGAAACATGTCTTTATTAAACATGTAATTTTCTATCCTTTTCATACTAATAAACCTTTATATTATTATTGCAAGTTTATTTCTTACAGTTATTGTTGTATGTAGCCCCTTGTGTCCCCTCCCCTCCGGAAGAAAATCCTGGATATATATATATATATATATATATATATATATATATATATATATATATATATATATATATATATATATATATATATATATATATATATATATATTATATCGTAGATTTTCACGGATGGTAGAATGAATAGTTTGGTTATTCCGGGTTTCAATCCGTTCGTTCAAAAAATCGTTTTCACGACGTTTCGCCAAAATCTCATTTGGCATTTTCAAGTGCGGTTCGTCTCGTTACTCGCTGAGAACTGATGGTGGCCTCTGAAGAATTTCGAGTTTTGTTTAGTTGACTCGCTGCCTGATTGGGTACGCGGCTTCGTAGACTCCTCCCCTCTCCCGAGTGCGATATATTTTGTCCTTGTATGCAGGTCTCTCGTGTACTAGTTGATTTTTGTTGTTTTCTTTCTTGATTTTTGATTAATGTTTTCCATGTAGATGAAAAATTTATAGCATCGTCTCGTTTATTTAGCTGTCCCGCTTTTTCTATTTCTAGGGCCTCTCTTATGACGCGTACCTTGTAGTTCTGTACTGGTGCTATTTCTTTTGTTTTTTCGAAATCGATGGTATGTCCGGTTGTTTTGTGATGTTGAAATAGGGCTGAGGTTGTCTGTTTGTTTTTGAGGCTATTTTTATGTTCTTGGATTCTGGCTGATATGCGCCTGTTTGTTTGTCCTATATAAGTTTGATGACAATCTGCACATGGAATGCTGTAAACGCCATGAATTTCAAGGTTGGTCTTGTCTTTGGGATTTCCCAGGATGTTGGCTATTGTTTTTTGTGGTTTAAATATGGGCTGTATGTTGTGTTTTCTTAAGATTATTCCGATTCTGTCTGTTATTCCTTTTATGTATGGTATTATGGCTTTGTTCCTTGTTTGATCTTGGTCTTTGGTCTTTGTTGTAGTCTTTTCTTGTCTTTTTATGGCTTTCTTTATATCTGCTTGTGAGAAACCATTCCGTTCTAGAGCTGTTGAAATGTATCTTATTTCGTCTTGTTTTGTGTCTGGTTCTGTTAGGCGGAGAGACCTTGATACTAATGTGTTGACTACTGCCTGCTTTTAAGAGGGATGATGATGTGACGCTGCATTGAGATATCGGTCTGTATGTGTGGGTTTCCGATATACGCTGAAGCCCAAGGTGTTGTTGAGTTTCCTAGTTAATAGCAGGTCCAAAAAAGGAAGTTTCTTTTCTTGTTCGATTTCTAGCGTGAATTGGATTCTGTGGTGGATATTGTTCAGATATATGAGGAAATCGTCCAGGTGTTCTTTTCCATGTGGCCATATTATAAAAATATCATCGACATAGCGTTTCCAAAATTTCGAAAAACCAAGGAGTGTACGAAATTCCATACAGAGAATACAGCTAGGCCAAACTACCGTAAAATAAGCGTCAGAAGAGATGGACATATAAACTCTGTTAAGCAAAAAGCAACTTTTTCTGCACTGGCTCAACACTGGATAAACACAGGACATAAGATAAATTTCTCAGGAACAAAAATGCTATCGAGATATGAAAACCTGTCTACAAGAGTTATAAGGGAAACCATCGAAATTGCAAAGCGACCCAACAACTTAAATAGCAGAGATGATAGCCAGCGAGTGCCTAAAACTTGGAAAAACCTGCTTACAAAACATCAACCAGTAGCACTTAGTACCGAAACAGATTACCACTCGGCAACGCAACCCCAAACTCTGGCAATAGAACCGATGACGCGCAGCAGATCTCGCAACTTGATTGACCCACACCCTCGCGTCAGTTCGTCCGTAGATGCCGTACAGTAAGTTTTGAAAATGGTGGATGAGATTTCACCGAAACGTCAGCTGCCTTACTGTACTGAGAGGGACTCGACACATACACGGGATGCCCGAAAACCTTCGATTATATATATATATATATATATATATATATATATATATATATATATATATATATATATATATATATATATATTCTCGTATTAAAACTTCAACTATACGGAGTAGCTCTGAATCCGGAAAATGACAACAGCGCTATTTCGTTCTCATTTGGGATCCATCATGCTATTGCATCCGGTATAATCCATCATCTTGTAACGATGCTCGATACACTATTTTTTAAATGAAAAACAGCAACCAAGAGACGAATACCGACATCTTAACGGATCACTTAATTACACAAGAGTAACATACAACAACAATGTTGTATAAAGCCACCATGTGAGGGAGTGACGGTAAAATAAAAATAGAAATATATCAAAACTCAATACACAAAATATACTACCCAAGCTTCATTTTGTATTGGTAAACAAAGTACCCGCGGGTTTTCGTAGTTCAAGTAGGTATCACACCAACGATCTCTCTCTAAGAGCGCTGCGAGTTTTTTAAGCCAACCAGCGTTCTCGTTCTTTTCCGGACCCAGAGCTTTCTCACAGTCTTAAGCAGCGCGCCCACTGGTTCGGCTCGGTTCAGACCGCTCGGCTCCGCGCAATCGGCCCATTTTGGTTTACACGTAAATAAATGAGAGCCCGCTCACTGGTTCCGACCAGTCAGAACGCTTTCAGCGTCGGCGTCTTCAACTACTCTCAAGAGGGCAAAAATTGCCGAAAGGTCTGAAAGCGTTCGACTATTTTAAAAATAGAAAGAAGTAGTGTATCTGTGGTATAGACGTAGTGTTTGCATTCTTACTATGTCGGACGAAGAATTGATAGAAAATGTGAGAGCATACAGAATATATAATAATAATAATAATATTCTCTATACATAGTTGTTGCCTAATAAACTTGAAGTAAATTGTCTAGGCGTTCACGTCACAGTCAAAAAACATTAGTTATGTCACAAAAATCTGTGATGTAAACGTCAAATTTAATTAATTCGACTATATAATACACTTACTTTAAAGTAACCGCTAAATGGTGGGATCGATTTTCGAAGGTTGTGTTTTGTTTCCTGAGCGGCAATATATTTAAAATTTTATACTAGACATTCTAAAATATTTGAAAAACTTTTCATTGTCGGTCAGCAACTTTGGAAATAAATGATAAAATTCCCCGTGAACTTTTCTTTTAAGGTAAATATCATGAACCCAATATCTTCTTCTCCGCTTTTCCTCCACTTCCGTTTCAACACAGGCTAGAGCAGCCACAACAATATCCTCCTCAAAGTCGGAAGAACTACTCATTTTATTCACTTTTCATCAAAAATAACAGCTCTAGAAACTCTAATGGTTAAAGCAGTTTTAATCACTGTTTAGTCTGAATTGTGCGGAGCCAGTGAGCGGGGGCCATCGGCGTTCTGACTGAAGCAGACGGAGCCGAGCGATTCAGTGGGCGCGTTGCTTTAGAGTTCTCAACACTTTTTAATAAGAAAGTAGTATTTATCGGTATATATATATATATATATATATATATATATATATATATATATATATATATATATATATATGTTTCTGCAGCTTTTACGGATCCCTCCTTGTGAGATGCAATAGCAGTGGTTATATCCATATTATGCCGTTGTAGTGCTGAAATCACATTCAGCAAACATACAACTATATGCAACTCCGTGTATAGATGAAGTCAGTGTTGCATACTTCCTTCCGTTCTGTCCTTTGCACAAACAGGTGCATGTCGGTACCCTGATGAGCCTAGTAGAGGCGAAAATGTACCTCTGCCGTATTACTGTGGCGGGGAGTGTAAGCTTTGACTTTCTTCTGGATATGGTGGTACAGATAGGCCATCATCTCGATGGTGGTGGAATAGGATAAATTGTGTTATGTTGTTTAATATTCACACCACATTGGTGAGTTACGTAATAATTATAAGTTAGGTTAATACTCTAATTGTTTAATTAATAATTGTTGAGATGTCCTGAAGAAGAGATAAATAAATTCTCAAAAGCTTGACAGAATCAAAAAAGGGTTTTTCTCCTTACCAAGGCCTACAAACTTAAACAGACGACATCCCCAGTAACCCTAGTTGGAACATATATATATATATATATATATATATATATATATATATATATATATATATATATATATATATATATATATATATATATATATATATTTAAATTGAGGTAAATTTATTTAGTAAGTTTATTTCATGATCGTATACTGAAATGTAAAATTTAGTTATCTGATATCCAGGTTTCTTCTAGAGCTTCGATTTTTTTCACTGAAATGCATTTGTGCGAAGTCATCATATTGTGATATCGGTTTTCCTTTTTTCATATACGCCCTGAAAGTCTTTAAGAAGTGCCAGCTTATACTTTGACGTTTTGGTAGCAAAAATTGATACTACTAGACAAGTTTCGTGTTGCGACTAGAGTTTTATACTTTTTGTGATGTGTACGCAAAATGTACATGGTTTTTCTCAGTTCCAATCTATTCCTTAATCTATATATCTTTTATTTCTGGGCCGTATGTCCAACCAAATTCCTCGTTTAGCTCTTAAAGTCACTCTGTAAGATAAAGATATGTCTTCACAGCCAGGTTTAAGAAAAATTTGATAGTTTTTAAGTAGAGTGGCAACTATCGTTTTCATTTCTAGGTATGCAAACTTAAAACCTACAAAAAAAATAACTATTACTGCTTTTTCTTTACACCTTTTTAATTTTGAGGAACTCCCTTGAACTTAAGTTGGGTTATTTTGCTGGCCAACTAATACAGGTTTTCTAAATTATTTTTATTGCTTAAAATGTTCTTGCACTATACAGGGAGTTCGGAAAAATGTGGGAAAACACCTCAAAGGAATACTACAAGTTCATATAAACTTTTTTCGTATAGGCTTCCTCTTTGGAAATATGGGCTCCCAAAGAGCTGCAATGGAATCAAGTTTTTTACCCATAATTATTGAACCACCAGGTATATTTCAATTTTTTTTTTAATATTATGTATACCAGGTAAGGCCCTTCAATTTACCATCCAAGAAAGTGTTGTGAATTATTCACACTTACTGTGACATTCACGACCCCATTTTTTTACGCCCTGGACAACGTTTTTTACATACCTTTAACTATTGACTAAAAATTAAGTACTCTTCATTCATATTAGAGTTCACCTTTAGTTAAAAACGTCTAATTCAATGAATAGCAATTCGACCTAGGTTCGCAAAAATATGCGTTTTATTTTATCAGCACCAACAACAAAGTATTGTTATTACAGACGTTGCTAGGTACGAAAGAAATAAATATCCTGCCTTTTAGAACTTGTCAACTTTCACATCGCTGACACATTGATTCTTTACTTGAATATTAATTTACTGATTTTTGGATTTCGTGGTGAAATTAATTGTGAAACAATTCGAAATATAGAATACACATTTATTGAGTATGCAGATGCAGGTATGCATGATGTATGGTCTTGCACCTTGCAAAGCTTTGGAAGCCAGGAGGTTATATCACTATAGATATCCGAATCGTACTCTTCCAGATCAGAAAATATTTCAACAAGTTGACCAACGTCTAAGAGAGTGCTACACTGGTATTTGATATGAAGGTGCTAGTGGGGATTAACTCAAGTGAGCAGAGCAGAGTTGAAGGCTATAGGCGGCACCGGCAAGCAAAATGCAAAGCTAGCCCCTATGCCGTAGAGTAGGGGTGGGTACTTTTAAAAGGCGCCACTGAATTTTGGCCGGGCAAACTCAGAACCCCCCCCCCCCCCAGTTTTTGCTTGGACCTAGCGTTCAACTCAGCTCTCAAATAGCTGCATAAAATATTCAAAATAAAAAAACAACAACAAGAAGTTGTGGATCAAAAAAACACTAAAAAAAAAAGGTTTGATACTAATTCTACTTTTTATTTACTGAAAAAGATGTTCTGAAGGGTGTACTTGTTGATCTCCCTAAGGGGGATTCTAGGCTTTTTTGTGCCCAGAGGGTGGATATGGGCTGTTCTTCGACCCAGAGGGTGGATATGGGTATTCCCCTACCCCGAGGGTAGACTGCTGTTTGTATCCCTAAGGGTAGACCCCGATCTTCTGTGGTCAGACTGATTCTTTCATTGACCCATGCAGACTGCACAAAATCCCTATCTCTAGGTTTACCGTCAACCTGGCAAAAATTACGGTACACCAAAACTCAATAAAATTACCGGAATAGTCTTCGACTTTCCATCTCAGAATCCCAAAAATTTGGCAAGTAAAAATTGAGATGGAAGTCAGCAGCTGCTTTGGCCGAATCAAACTAGGAAAAATGAAAAATCAAGGCAAAATGGTATCCATTTTATAACCATGGCCCTGCTTGCGCACTTATCGACTTCCGTTAGGCGCGTTCAATTAGTACGTGTGAAAGAAATGACAGCTCAAAAAGAAAGACACCGGGCAACAACAGTCGGCTAAAATTCATTCGTTAGTTAAGCCAATTCATTAATCATTAGCATTTTCCACTCATAATAAGAATAATGGATCTAATAAGTATCTCAGTAGTTATTTTTAAATTCAAGAAATATAAATTAATACATCAATAGAAATTTCCTGATTTCTGCAACCCAATATACATAAAATCCCATCAAATACAAATATAAATGGCCGGACAAAAAACAAGATCTATCTGAATACAAAAAAAAAAAAGGTAGCAATAAGTTTGACACTGATAACAAAATACCTGAGCACAGTGTGCTGAAATACCAAAGTAGGACAAAATAATGGTAAATAAAATTAATCGAAACTGTACTTGATGAAATGTTTTCTTTCAAAGAATCCCTGGGAAATACTTAAGGAAAATGATACTGTGTTGCCCACATTGAAAGTATTTGCAAAACAAGGTTAAATTAAATGAATTAGTGAATTAGCCATAGTGAATTTAAGTGCAAAATTGAACCGTGACAATGAAATTTCTTCCTAATTTTGGGAAAATAAATATTGGTGTTGGTCGGGAAAGAACAGTACGTACGTCGCAATTAGAGGGAAATATTTTAAATGCTGTTGATGACACTCCTTCAACGAGCACTCAAAAATTATCAGCGCAGTTTAATACTTCAAAAACAATAATCCATGAATTTCTTCAAAAACAGCTGTTATATCCATGAAGTGCATGAACTGATTCCTGAAGATTTTCCCTGTAGACTGCAGTTTACAAACTGGCTATTGGATCAGCAACGAAATGACGTAAACTTCATTAGCGCTATTCTCTTCACAGATGATGCAGGATGTAGCAAAAATGGTTTCATAAATTTACACTGGGCTGATGAAAATCCTAATGCAACCATTGTTTCGCATCATCAACATCAGTTCCAGTCAATTAATGTCTGGACAGGAATCACTGGCAATTTTTTGATTGGATCATTTGTATTGCCGGCCCGAATGTATGGAGAACTTTATTTGGAGTTCCTTCAGAACGCTTTTCACAATTTAGTAGAGCACTTATCACTTGAGATCTGCCGAAACATGTACTACATACACGATGAATCGTGCTATGCGGGAGCGCCAGAATAACGTCTATCCAAACCATTGGATAGGTAGAGGATGATCTATTGTCTGGCCTCCTTGATCGCCCGACCTAACACCATTGGATTTTTATCTGTGAGAACATCTTAAAACCTTGATGTATTCCACTCCGGTCGATAGTACGGAGGGACTTCTACGAAAAATCACGTTTCATTGTGATCAAATAAGGAACAATGCTGAGTTAATGTGGCGGGTACAGCAGTCCTCAATTTGTCGTTCCTGCGAATGTATCAGAGTTCACGGAGCCGATGTTGAACCCTCTTACTAAGTTTTTAACTAAGCAGTTAGTTTATCTTTTCATTGAAACTAGGATGACAGGGGAAAATTCCTCTTTTTCATATTCAACCCGACAGAAGTTAGGGGACTAACAATGTAAATAAAATAAAGTTTTCTCACGGACATTAAAGAAGAGAACTTAATTTTTAGTCAATAGTTAAAGTTATGTAAAAACGTTGTCCAAATTTCTTATCATACAGGGCGTAAAAAAATGGGGTCATGAATATCACAGCTAGTGTGAGTAATTCACAATACTTTCTTGAATAGTAATTTGCAGGGTCTTACCTGGGATACATCATATTAAAAAAAATGAAATATACCTGATGGTTCAATAATTATGTGTAAAAAAACTTGATTCCATTGCAGCTCTTTGGGAGCCCATATCTCTGAAGAGGTGGTCTGTATGAAAAAAGTTTATATGTACTTGTAGTATCTCTTTCACGTGTTTTTTTTTCATATCCGGGAGATTTTCCACATTTTCCCGGTCACCCTGTATAAATCAAAATTCTCCGATATATAGAATATGCTTTGTTAAAAAAGCTTGTTGGAAACATGGACCTTAATACTACTAACTTAAGGCAATTTTTATATTCAGACTCAGGCATAACACAGGGTCTGTTTGTGCATAGAATGTAATTTTAATATAGTGTTAGTCATTAAATAGGTATTTGAAAAAGGCTAAAGAAATAAATAAATACAAAGAAAACCAGCTAAATACGATGGAAATCTCAAACAATACTCCGGCTTACCTATACAATTTCTAGGACCAGAACTGAAAGGTATAAAGCTAAAAGGATGCAATTTCTTTAAATTTTCCTGCGAGAATCTATCAGGATCAAATTTTGATGGTTCAGGAAAAACATGGGGTAATCTATGAGTTATAAAGGGTGATATGAAAATATTGGTTCATGTCGGTATCGTGTAATTTCCTGCAAAAAAAAGATAATTAGTATATGTTGTCTATTCTAGACTATATTATATCAAAAGATTACAAATTTCTTCCAAATAAAATAGGATCTTATCAAAAACTTACTCGGAAGGAAACGACGTATTTTACGAAATATTTTTTTAAACAAAAGACTTCTTAATATAACTCCATGAAAATAACATTTTTCTCCTTTTTTTCTCAAAAGAACATTTAAAAAACTACATTTTTTACTAAACACTTTATAAAATGGAGGTTTGAAACTTGCCTAAAGTAACATCAGTAGTCAAAACTCTGGAAAAAATTGGTATACTGGGCGCTAGTCTCAAAGTCTCTTTAATGCACTGCTCCAAATAGTGCATCTGATTTAGCTGTTCTATCTTTATAGTTTTTAAATGATCTTCGTATATTATATCGTTTATTTCTTTGTAGATCTTTTCCTGGACATCTTGGTGCTTCGCTAGATAATATAAGGAAAAGGCTACTGCGGTCCCTACAGAGTCTTGACCCTAAAATATTTTTTAAATGTGACTTTAATAAAAAGGGTGTCCAAATTTTTAATGTTTTTTTGGGTTATCTCCGTTATTAATACAAATAGGACAATATTTTCGTGGCACTGTGCTACTTTTTAAGAACCGAATGATGGCACTAAAAGAATTTTCATAAACTTCTTCGTTTTGGAGATACAGAGCGATTTTGAAAATTATTAATTTTGGAGCGGTACCCCTCGTATCTCCGGTATCTCGAAACTTACCGCAAAACTAAAAAAATCGAGCTATTAGGGTTTTTCCTGTAGGGTTCAGTGGCGTAGTCATTCAAAGTTAATATAAAAAGGTCATAAGTGTTTCAATGATAAGAAAGCCATTGTAAAGAAGTTCAGGGTAGTGGTAAGTACTCTAGGACTGGAAAAGTTTAAAAACTATGTATGCACTATAGATAGCCGAGGGGGGGGGGACTAGGCGTAACATTAGCATATGATTTTTTCGATATAGTATTACCGTTACAATCAAACTAGATGTTTTTTAATATGTGCAGGGCTGATTTCTTGATGACATACACGTTGAATGTGTGTTCACTGATCTAAAAAAGGCTTTCGACAGGGTCTACCATGAAGAGATTGTGGATTCTTTGGAGAATATTGGTTTAAATATCAACATTATTACGATAGTATTATCTTATTTGCAAGAAAGTAAAATATATGTTGAGATTAAAGGTTTTGAATCCAGAGAATTTATACCTCCTTCAAGAATTCCCTAGGGATTCACTTTAGAAATATTGTTACTTCTATTAACAGCAATGAAAATATGTGGATAAGTCTTTTGTATGCAGATGATTTCAAATTGTTTTTATTTATTAATATCAGGAATTCTTAAGTCTTACATAATGAATTGAAAGATCCAGCAAGGTGGTGCGAGAAACATAAATTAAAATTAACGGTAAGTATATGTTCATCAATGTCGTTAGTCTTCTGAAGCGGGAAGTAATTCATAAAGATGTTGTAGTGATATGTTTCAGTTCCAGTAAAAATGTGGAATTTTTCTAAAAAAAAGTATGTGAAACACTAGTTATTTTAACGCTTTCTATTCACCGCCGAGAGTTTGACAGATGCTTACTTGACACTCTTTACTTTTTGTTGTAAGCAATTTACCCCACTGTCTGTATTATCTTTAATACTCACCAAAATTTGTAATGTTTCTTATTTTGCCATGTTATTCACTGTTTTCGTAAATAAATAAAGAACTATGAATATATATATATATATATATATATATATATATATATATATATATATATATATATATATATATATATATATATATATATATATATATATATATATAAATAGGATTGGATATTATATTTGAAACCTTACCGCTAGCATGAAGGTTACACTTTCATTAAGTATGTCTTCCTCAGAAAAATCGGTCGTTTCTGACAATTCGATTAAGGCATCCAACAAACAGGTATTTTCAATTTTTTTGCTTTGTCTTTGTCTAATTCTCTCGTCTAGCACCTGTAAACAAATGTTGTTACTCAAAAAAAAATCATATGAAAGCAAGGGTTATTTTTTTTAGTAAATATGCTTCACAGATTTAACCAACAATAAATAAATTTTAACGTTGTTTACGGTCGATGTGGGAGGGGCTTTTTTCATGTGTGACAGACGGAAATATTTTTTTAAATTTTGTTTTCGGTTTTTTTGCTTGTCGTGACTCCTTTGAGTATTTTTAAGTGTTAAAAATTATTACAAATGCGAAGGTTATAATTAACATCAATAAAAAAAGACTTTAGAACCTTACTTTTGTCGATAAATATTGCTAGATATTATTTATATATATTGCAAATAATGATAATAATAATAATTTAGGCAACCAGAAATTCATACTTTTCCTTTATTCTAGAATTGACGTATTGATTAGTCTGTAATACTAACTTAAATAATGCAGTTAGAAGAGCACAGAATAGATTCGGTGTGGTTATCAAGAAATAAAAGAACTTGCAGTCCGAAACCGGTCTACAGATGGCGGAGCTCTACCATAGGAAAGCCTTCCACCCTTTCCTGGTATTCTTGTAATCTGAGATAGTGCTTTGTCTCTAACCGTGTTAGAACAGAGTACGTTTGTCCTTACCCACACAGCACTAGACGTCTTATAGACGTCGTTTTTATATTCCGATTATGTCTGAACGTCTTAAGACATAAATAAGGCGTCTTATAGACGTTGTTTTAAAGACGTCCATAAGACGTCTATATACAACGTCTTTAAGATATATTTTAAGAGTCTCCATACTACATTTTATATGAAAATAAATATAGTTGTGTATAATTTAGTTGATAAAAACTAAAAAGCATTTCCTTCCCTATGAATTTTGTCGCAGTTGGGTAATAAGTTTGCAACGCCGCACAGAGCTCAGCTGAATACAAGTTGAGGTTAAAATTTTTGATTGAACGACAAATTTTTAGTAGCCTCACTACGACCTTGGTTAATGGAACTTTTGCGTGATCTTTTTACCAATACTTTGGTGCTTTTCGTCAAAGACTGTTTGATGTACCAATAACAATAACAATATGATGCCAGCGAAACTATAACTTTAAAAAAACCGCCTTTTGTTTCTGTCACTGTCATTTTTCAGTTTTGTATTTGTGTTTCGTCATGTCATTATTCATTTTTAATGTTGTTGGGATGCCGACTGTGAAAATTTAGCTTTTGAAAGAATTTTATTAAAATAGTTGATTTATCTATGTGCCTCTAAAAATCTTTTTTATTCGTGTTTATGTAATACTTAAGGTAAGATCGAGAATCATATGTACTTAGGAAAAACAGTAACGTTATTTATAGGTTGTGTTACAGGAAATTCCCGAATGCTTTGCCATTTATATTTTTGTAGTAACTCTATGTTGGAAGTATAAAATGAAATCTTCAAAAATATTATCTATGCGAAAAGGGCTTGCCCAGCTCATCCAGACCCGGTCCTAAATATTACAAGAAATATTACTAATGAAGTGGAAGGCGAAATGTTTGTTTATGGAGTGCTCCACTAATGAAACCTGTAAGATTTATTTTGTTCCTGATGATTGATTTATATTTAAAGAACATAGAAAATAGAGTTGTGTTAATTACTAGAAGTAATTTTGTTTAAGGTTTTAGAAATTTCAAAACTGGGAGTACGGAGCATTTATGACTTTGTAAAGCGAGCTTGTAAAATTACCATGTACAGTTGATTAGTACGAAAAGGAAAAAGAAAGTTCTACGATTCCAACTTGGTGAGACTTATTATGAGTAAGTTCTGTCTTTCATTATATATATTAACCTTGAAATTGCATAAGTCACGATTCTATAGTAGAGGACAATTATAAAAATTCGCAAAAATATCAAAAAATTTACTACCACAAATGATAAACTTTATCCTATAATATTAAAATCAGTTTGTTATTAGGATCTACAGAGACAACAGGACTGGAAAAAGTCAGAAGAATGAAGAAATTTCAATCCAAACAAGGCTGAAAAGAGCATCAGACCAGATTTGTTATTTGACTAAATAAAAATTCTTGTATTTAAAGATTTGTGTACTTTTTATTTCATTAAACTTTTATTTTGTTGATAGTTCACCTTTTAGAGTTATTTTATCGAAGGGATCAACTAAGGCTTAAATTTGATAGGTTCACTTATAGTTCGAACAGTAGTAGTTCTGAAAATATTTGCTCTTCTACCTCACTTCTTAAATTTCAAATTAGAAAAAGTTTACGTTAAGCTTGTTGAACATATTTTTTAAAGCAAATTATTCATGCGGAACTTGTAGTTATTTAAAATGGTAGTGTATATTTTGCTCTTGATTTTTTCTTAATTAAAGTTTTCTTGGATTTTTGAATAATTACGGTTTGACTTTGTAAATAAGACAAACAAAAAAATTACAGGGACCCTTTTTAATGTACATAATTTTATTGGTGGAATATGTTGTTTTAATGTTGGGAAGGGACGTCCATAAGACGTTGTAAGCAAACGTCTTAAAGACGTTCCCTTTTGTAACATAAGACGTCTATACAACGTCTTATGGACGTCGTTCGTCTTTTATGGATATCCATAAGACGTCCTGAATGTTGAGATCAAACGTCTTATGGACGTCTTTAAGACGTATTTATGCTGTTTGGGTATAGTATAAGGTTTTTTCAGTTGGTTGAGAGCCAAATAAAAGAACTTCTTTTCAAATATAAACACAGATATTAACACTTTATTCAGCAATCTGGGCAGGAATCATTGGCAATTTTTTGATTGGACCATTCGTATTGCCGGCATGACTGAATGAAGAACTTTATTTGGAGTTCCTCTAGAACGCTTTTCACGATTTAGTTGAGCACTTACCACTTGAAACCCGCCAAAATATGTACTGCATGCACGATCTATCTAAACTGTTGGATAGATATTTATTCCCTAAACTCCTCGATCTTCCAACCTAACGCTGTTGAATTTTTACCTGTGGTGACACCTCAAAACCTTGGTGTATTCCACTTTGGTCGATAGTAAGGAGGAACTTCTACGGCGAGCTACGTTTTATTGTGAGCAACTAGGAACAATGCTGAGTTATTGTGTGGAACACCTGAATAACGTCTATCCAAACGGTTGGATAAATAGAGGAGAACATATTCCTTGGCCTCCTCGATTTCCCGACCTAACGCTGTTGGATTTTTACCTATGGGGACACCTCGAAACCTGGGTGTATTCTACTCTGGTCGATAGTAAGGAGGAACTTCTACGGAGACTCACGTTTCATTGTGATCAAATAAGGGATAATGCTGAGTTAATGTGACGATTCGTGGTGCCCGCAAGTGAATCAAACTTCACAGAGCCCATGTTGAATCCTCTTATGTAGTTTTTAACTAAGCAGTTAGTTTAATTTTTTATTGAAACTATGATGATAGGGGAAAATTCCTCTTCTTCATATTTAACCCGATAAAAGTTAGGGGACTAACAGTGTAAATAGAATGTTTTTTCGAAAACAGTTAGTGTGATGCCCCGGGACTAATTTTATTTTTCAAAGAAGTTAATAAATTAAAAATATTATAAATACTTCACAAGAAAAAATTTATCTAAGTTTACAAAGGAAAAGTCGGATTAAAATCTATTTTATTTAAAAATAAAATAAATAAATAAATCGAAATGAAAAATAGTACAAGTATTTACTTTAAAATTCAACAATAGAAAAAAAAACTTTATTAAATTTAAAATATTAAAATCAAATTATTTTTCTTTACCTAAGACCAAACTATTCTAAGTCATACGTGTGCAAATTTTATCACAGATGCGCACTTCTTGTTTCGACTCTAAACTATATTCGAATAAAATATAAAATAAAGAATCTAAATCGAAACCACGAGATATGTGACGTATTTTGTTCTGGAACGCTGAAAAATAAGTAGGCCATGAGGGGAATGCCCGTGTGCTGACGTCGAAAATCACGAGATTTGGGTAAAAACAAAAAAACTTAAAACATTCCGGTGTGGAGTCTCCGAATCCCGTGCCTTTGACGTCAATAGAAGTCGCGTGATCCGCAGGTGTTCTTTTGCTTATGTTGATTCCTGTCAGTAATTAATTAAGAAATATTATTTATTGTTGTTTTTCACCGAGATTTCTAGCCAAAAGTCACGTTCCAGCTATAAAGCAAATTCTTAAACTGCCAGATTTTAATTAAAAATATTGATTTATGTATGTTTTTCGCAAAATCAGCTAGCCAAGGCACGTACACAGAAAAAAGTCCCATAGATTGCGACGTCACTAGGTGATATAAATACAGCCCTAATTTGTTGCAAGGGGCAGTGTAATTTCAAGCTTAGACAAGTTAGTTCGACAGTGTGATTTCAATCTTAGAAAGAGTTAGTTCAAAAAGTACTTAGACAGTGCCAGTAGAGTGTTTCGCAGTACGGTGAAAAAATGTTTTAACTACGGTTTTAAATATAATACTCACAGTAAAAATTCTAAGTGTGTTTTGTAGTCTAGTAAACAGTCAATATGGGGTTTAAAATGGGGTAAACCAAACTTTTGGCTCGCCCTGCGTAGCCGCAACGTGTGGGTAAGAGAAATGCGGACTAAAAAATGTAGTAACTAGTAGGAAAGTGAGCGTTTTGTTATTTTTCATTATGTTAAAGATAAAATAGAAGAAACTTTATAGTTGCTCCCTAATTAAGTTAAATTATCGTTGATTTATCTTTGTAAACTAGTGCCACTCGTACATAATTTTAATAAAACTTAATCCAAAAAGACAATCAGTGTTTTAATGGTAAGGAAACAGTTATAAAGAAGTTCAAAGCAGTAGTAAGTACTATAGGACCTCGATCTCGCTCTCCCTTATTAATCGAAGACGCTCTAGCCCCTTTGGAAGTTGGAAAAACAATATGAAAAAAGAGATAAAAGAGGGGCTGGGCGGTACATTAGGATTAGCGACATGAATGAAGAGTACTAAATTTTTAGTTAATAGTTGAAGGTATATAAAACAACCTTGTGTAAAGTTCTTATCATATAGAGAGTAAAAAAATGAGGTCATGAGTGTCACAGCTAGTCCGTCGCTACAGCTGTGAGTAATTCACAACACTTTCTTGGGTAATAATTTGAAGGGTCTTACCTGGTATACATCATATTATACATCATATTAAAAAGTATTGAAATATACCTGGTGGTTAAATAATTGTGTGTAAAAAACTTGAATTCATTGCAGCTCTTTGGGAGCCCATTTCTCCGAATAGAAGGCCTATACGAAAAAGTTTATGTGGACTTGTAATATTCTTTTCCATATCCGGGAGAGCTCCCACATTTTCGCGAGCACTCTGTATATACTTGGCTATACGTGTTTCGTATTCTCTACGGGGAACATTCACTCACCCCGAATATACATACTTAGAGATCACAAGGATGGAGGTCTGTAGGGATATTTTCCTTGTTGTCCAGCTCTAGGTGATATTATGGTCCTCTGCATTTTCTATAAACTTCCGGATAGTTTCAGTAGTCCTAAATAGCACTGTCTTTTGCATAGTCTTATACAAGTATTCGCTAAGGCCCAATTTCTCGATATGAAGCGAAATGTTCATCGGTACTACGCCATTTGATAGATTTATGGGGATCGAATGGACGCTACTTATTCGCCGCTTCTCTGCGTATTGGTAGCTATAATGGCGATCTTCTCATTATGATTTACAAGCCAAAAGGCTTCGCACTCCCTCCAGGGATCATTCACTCATACCAGGCATACAAAGGCACCAAAAGTATGAAGCTCTGTGGGAACCCTTTCCATGTTATCGGGTCCTAGATGACGTTGTCTGCTGTATTTCCTACGAACTTTCGGACGGTTCGCGCGGCTGCTAGGAGAACTGCTTTCTGCATCGGCTTATACAGATGTTCACTAAGGTCCAGCCCCTTGACGTTCTACAGGAGGTTCTTTGGTATCACTCCAGTTGTTGACAGTATTATGGGAATCGTTTGAACTCTGTTCATTGCCCATTGTCTTCGGATTTGCACCTCCAGATCTCTGTATTTGGCGATCTTCTCGTTGTATTTTGGCCTTAGGTTGTTGTTGTTAGGTACAGCAATGTCGATTAGTGTAGTTCGCCTAGAAATTTTATCTATTAGTATAATGTCTGGTCTATTATGAGCTACTGTCTGATCCGTCAGAACCGTTCGGTCCCAATATAACTTGAACTGGTTGTTCTCAAGAATAGGCTCTGGATTGTACTTGTAATAAGGCACTTTTCCTACCTGTAATAGGTTTAACTTTTCTGCTAATTCTTGGTGGAGTATTTTAGCGGCTGAGTCGTGTCTTTCCTTATACTCGGTGGCGGCAAACGCTTGGCATCTTAAAGTTATGTGCTGAATTGTCTCCGATGTTCGACAGCCATATCTGCATTGGTCATTTTCTATTGAGGGATCTCTAATGATAAACTTCCGATAGTTCTTCGTCGGAATAATCTGGTCTTGGATAGCCACCAAGAAGCCCTCCGGTTCCGGAAACATCTGTCCTGAAATCAACCAGTAGTTCGACGCTGAGTTGTCGACATTGTCCTGATTGACCTCATTTGGATGCCGTCCATGAAGTGGCTTCCGTAGCCAGGTTTGTAACTTCTCTTGGTCTGTTTGGTGATGAGAAGTAATATCTTGTTCTCTCAACTGTAGTGGCGTTGAATCGTCTGCCGCGCATATAGCTCGATGTAGTGTGGAAGAGTCCGCTAACCTGTGGAAATATGAACGTAAGTTTATTATTTGTTGGTCGAGCTGCTTACCAATATCCACCAATCCTCTTCCTCCTTGGTGCCTTGGAAACATTGTACGTTCAATAGCACTCCGAGGATGATGTTTTTGTGCTTTTGTTAGGAGTGTCCTTATTTTTCTTTGCAGGTTTTGGATATCCGTTCTGCTCCCCTTTACAATTCCAAAAAAGTAGCTCAGCGCAGAGCAAGCATACGTGTTGAGCGCCTTAAACAAATTTCTACTATTTAAATTAGTTCCTAATACCGTCCTTACCGTCCTGACAAATTCAGCTCATAGTGCCATAGCGATCTTCTTATTATCCTTATCTTTTATATTACTGTCATTAGGGACGGTGACTATTAGTATTGCTCGCTTGGATGTTTTATCTATTAAAATAAAGTCTGGTTTGTTATGTCAAACTGGATAATCCGTAAGTGTAGTTCGATGCCAGTACAGATTGAACGCGTTGTTTTCCAGTATAAGCTCCAAGCTGCATTCATAGGATGGAACTTTTTCTACCTGCAATAGTTTAAATTTCTCTTCTAACGCTTGATGGATGATCCTGGCAGCTAAATCGTGTTTATTCTTGTACTTCGGTACAGCAAATGCTTGGTTTCCACGTGTTATATACTGGATTGTCTCTGACGTTCGACGTATCGGCATTGGTGGTTCTGGATAGAGGGGTCTTTTATTAACAATTGGTTCCATATAAAAAAAAAAACATATAAAAACACAATTTTTGGCAAAATTGGAATTTTTTCAACAACATAGTCTCCTTCTAGAATGATACAACCATTCCCGCACCGCTCTAACATTGCTATGGCTTTCTTATAGAACGATTTGTCCAATCCTTCAAAATACGCTTTAGTTTCGGTGATCGCCTCTTCATTAGAGCCATATTTATTTCCGACGTTTCTTGAGGTTTACGAAAAGGTAATAGTCGCTGGCGGTCAAATCTGGATAATATGGTGGGTGCAGAAGCAATTCGAAGTGCAATTCATGTAGTATTGCCATCATTGCAATCGACTTGTCTTGGTGAGAGAGCACTTTTTTCCTCTTCATTTACGGCCATTTTTTCATGATTTCTTCCTTCAAGCACACCAATGACGCCATATAACATTCACTATTGATGGTTTTTTCCTTTTCAAAATGGTCGATGAATATTATACCATGCGCATCCCAAAATACTGACACCATAACCTTACCAGCTGATTATTCGTTGTGTTTGGTTGTTTTGGCTGCCTTTCATCCTTCGCTGTCCACTCAAATAACTGCTGATTTGACTTCAGAATGTAGTGGAGACCCATGTTTCATCAATTGTCATGAAAAATCTTCTTTATTTCGCTTAAATAGCTCCAAACATCGTCCTGAACTGTGAGCAAACGCGGTACCCACTTCGAACAGACCTTTCGCATATCCAAATATTCATGTACGGGGTGAGTCAACGATTGGATGAAGTAGGTTTGTGCCTTTTCGGTGAAATTAACAAAGAAACTATATTTATTGTTTGATACAGTTTATTTTTACGCAGATTTTAAAAATATTTAGGACTCTACAGGGTGAGCCAAAAAACTAGGACAGCATAAAGTTGTATTTTTTTAAATAGAACATCCTATATACGAATCGTATTTTCGATTTAGCTTATAATTCTAAATCTTTTTTATTAAGGGTTTACTATAACAAAACTTTAGAGTTTCTGAGATAATTAAGTTTAAAGAAAAAAAAGTCACATTTTCAAGCATCAATTCAATCCTAAATAACGTTTTCAATTTTGTGACAAATATATTCAAATTTGGAATTTAGTAAGGCTAAGGACAAGGTAACATAATTTTTACCTAATATTTGCAATAAAATCTACAGGGTGTTGAACACATCGGCTCAAATTTGAACAATTTTAAATGAATAAATATTTTTTTTAAATGGTACACCCTGTATATTTTCATGTTATTTAATAGAGTAATAAAAACCCTAAAAGTTTTGTTCAATATATCCTATACCTATTTATAATAGTTTTTGAGATATTTCAGTTTTTCTTATTTTCCATACTTTTTTACAGAAATAGTCTTCATTATCATAGTAGCCAAGTAAAATAATAAAAAGAAACTACAGAAACAAACAGAATGTGGTTAAATATGATGAAATACATTATTCGTTATATTACAACTGCAATAGTTTAATTAAACAGAATGTGAAAAAATTAACACAACAATAACGACAAGGCAAATACATATTTACTTTTATACTAAATTGAAACAAAAAAATTACCTATTAAATACTGAGATTAATTATTTCTTTTTAATAAGTGTTCGAATAAACGACCCTCTTGTGCAATGCACAAATTTAGTCTTTTTTGCAGATTTTCTCGGACCCTGGACAAAATTAGTGGCGTTATTGTTCTACAGGTATCCCTAATCCTGTTTCGCATATCTTCCACTGTTGTTGGTGGATTAACATACACCTTATTTTTAATATAACCCCATAGGAAGAAATCTAATGGGGTGATGTCGCAAGACCTTGGTGGCCACTCAATGAAACCTCCACGTCCAATCCATTTTTGCGGATATCGTTGGTCCAAAAATGCACGAACTTCACGATGGTAATGCGGAGGCGCACCATCGTGCTGGAACCACATACTGTCGAGCTCATCCCTATCGAGACCTTGAAGCAGTTGGGGTAGTTCTTCTTGTAGAAAGTTCAGGTAACTATGGCCATTTAGTGGTTCATTAAAAAAGTGGGGTCCAATAATTCGATTATAATGAATACCACACCAAACATTTAATGACCAGTGGTTTTGATGTTGCACCTCTCTAATCCAAAATGGGTTTTCTGTGGCATAATAATGCATGTTGCGTTTATTTACGGCACCGTTACTTCTAAAAGTAGCTTCATCACTAAACATTACCTTGCATAATAAATTTGGATTTAATTGAATCTCCGCATTTATTGTACGACAAAAGTTTACACGACTTTCAAAATCCTGTCCATGCAATTCTTGGTGTAATTCCATGTGATATGGATGATACCTATATTTCTTGGTAGTACGATTAGCTGTGGATTGTGATGTTTCACATAATGCTGCTAACTGACGGCTACCAATATAAGGATTTTCCTGAACATTTAACAATACTTGTAGTTATTTTTCTTCATTAGTTACTGGTTTGTTGACCACTTTACGTTTTGGATAATCAACAGTACCAGAAGAATCAAATCTTTGCATTAAGTTTTGAAAAGTATGGGTATTAGAGCCTCTCCTATTGTATAAATCATATCTATTAACTCATTCTTTGGAAAATTCATTTTACAATATAAGATGAATGCAAAAAAAAACCAAACTACACTACATAAAAACCAAAAGAAGCGATTGCGGTTATAAATTTGACACACAGAAAAATGTTCTTTTACATTGTTTTTGCCATGGCTACTATGATAATGAAGACTATTTCTGTAAAAAAGTATGGAAAATAAGAAAAACTGAAATATCTCAAAAACTATTATAAATAGGTATAGGATATATTGAACAAAACTTTTAGGGTTTTTATTACTCTATTAAATAACATGAAAATATACAGGGTGTACCATTTAAAAAAAAAAAAGATATTTATTCATTTAAACTTGTTCAAATTTGAGCCGATGTGTTCAACACCCTTTAGCTTTTATTGCAAATATTAGGTAAAAATTATGTTAACTTGTCCTTGGCCTTGCAAAATTCCAAATTTGAATATATTTGTCACAAAATTGAAAACGTTATTTAGGATTGAATTGATGCTTGAAAATGTGACTTTTTTTCTTTAAGCTTAATTATCTCAGAAACCATAAAGTTTTGTTATAGTAAACCCTTAATAAAAAAGATTTAAAATTATAAGCTGAATCGAAAATACGATTCGTATATAGGGTGTTCTATTTAAAAAAATACAACTTTATGCTGTCCTAGTTTTTTGGCTCACCCTGTAGAGTCCTAAATATTTTGAAAATCTGCGTGAAAATAAACTGTATCAAACAATAAATATAGTTTCTTTGTTAATTTCACCGAAAAGGCACAAACCTACTTCATCCAATCGTTGACTCACCCTGTATGTACGACCGCGTTTGAGTTCTGCAAACTAGCGACAAATGGTTGCTTTTAGCGAAGCAGATTCCTTATAACACGTTTCAAATCATTCTTGAGTTCTAACGATATTTTTCCCGTGAAATTACAATGTTTTATCTCTGTACGAAGCTATTTTTTTCCTTTTTTTTTAAATATCAAACGATGCGTCACTAAAACGCATATCATTTGAAGGTTGCCACTAACTAAAAAATCTTTGAACAATCTGTTGTGTATTTTAAATGTTTTTTCGTTAAAATGATCTGATCTTGGATAGCTAGTGGGAAGCCTACGGTTTCAGAAAACATTTGGCCTGATGTCAAACAGTAGTTCGATACTAATTTGTAGATATTTTCCTTGTTGATCTCATTTGATTGTCGTCCATGAAGGAACTTCTGTAGTCAGGCTTAAAGCTGTTCTTAGTCTGGTTGATGATGATCAGAAGAAAAATTTTTTGTTTTATTTGTAGCGATAACCCAAATTTAAGAAAAAACATTACATACTTCCCATTGGAAATAAATTTTAGCATTATATCAAAAGCAAACAAGCTGTAAAGGGTATAGTATAATTTAATAGAAGAAAAAACGATTTTACCTTTTTAATGTATTTATGAAGATCATCAGTCTGTTTAGATTCATTTCTGCACATTTCTGAATGTTTAAAAATGGAGTCCAGTAATAGCCAAGGTTTCAGTAACCTCTTTATCACCAATAATTCTCCTCTAAAATTCAAATTTAATTATGGAGGATGGTTTTTAAAAATTATAGCAAAATTATTACCTTCTAAAAGGAGTTTCGTTTTCCGATGTTAGAGTTACACCTAGAATAGTTTCTAAAAGAAAAACAACATATAAATTAAGTCAATAAGGTTTTTGAATGTGACTTGAAAGTTGTAAAACTGTTTAACTTTAATAAAATTTAATTTTTACTTGATACCAATGTGATATTAAGTAACATAGAAAAGAAATACTCAGTAAGAGGCTCTGAACTTTTCTAAACTTTTTATTTTTCCTATAATTAAACAAATAAATAATTAAAATTCCACTGATCTCAATAAAGTTTTCTTATACACTTCTACGAATTATACAGAATCGAATATTCCTTTTATGCGAAAATAGAGTGAGTGATAAGCAATTTGGATTTAGAAATGGTCTAGGAACAAGAGAGGCACTATTTTGTATGCGCGTTCTCCTACAAAAGAGCTGTGAATTCCGAAAGAACATCTACGTCTGTTTCATCGACTTTGAAAAGGCATTCGACCGAGTACAACATGATAAACCTTTTGAGTGCCTACAAGCAGCAGGTCTAGACCACTACGATATAAGACTGCTAAAACATCTGTATTACAATCAAGTAGCCTCTATCCAAATTGAAAACAGTCGTACTCAAAACCTATCCATCAAACGTGGAGTAAGACAGGGTTGCGTTCTGTCACCCTGTCTCTTTAATGTATACTCTGAAGAAATCTTTAGGGAGGCTTTGGATGACAGACAAGAAGGAGTAAGACTAGACGGAGAAGTAATCAACAATATTAGATTTGCTGATGATACGGCCATTCTTGCGGAAAGCATCGAGGATCTCCAAACATTAGAAAACCTAGTCAATGAAGCGAGCTGCCGAAGGGGTCTTAAAATCAACATCTCAAAAACAAAGTGGATGGCAGTTGGAAAGGTTACTGTAGATGAATGTCAACTTTGGCTCGATGGAAGAGGATAGAGCGTGTAAACCATTTGAAATACCTTGGCAGTTGGTTGAATGTAAATGGGGACTCAGATGAAGAGATAATAGCTAGGATAGAAATATCGCGGAAGGCCTTTATGACATGGAAACCAGTTCTATGCAACAGGAACCTATCAATGCATATTCGTAAAAGGGTCCTGAAATCCTATGTATGGTCTATTCTATTATACGGTTGCAAGACATGGACACTAAAAACCACAACGCTAAACAAACTGGAAGCTTTCGAATTGTGGTGCTACCGTTGAATCCTAAAGATATCATGGGTTTCGCACACTTCCAACGAGGATGTTCTCAGAATGATGGATACAGATCGACTGCTCTTGAACATTATAAAGAGGCGAAAAACAAAATACTTCGGTCACATAATTAGAGGACCTAAATACCAGCTACTTCGCCTTATAATACAAGGAAAAGTGGAAGGAAAAAGATGGATAGGCCGAGAGAAGCTTTCATGGCTACGTAACATCAGGCAGTGGTGTGATTGCACGGTAGAAGAACTATTTCGCGCAGCAGCCGATAGAGAAAGATTTCAGGAAATTGTAAACATGATGACCACTAACGTCTGAATACAGACATGGCACCTAAAGAAGAAGAGATACACTAATTGAAAAAATTGTCGAATATTCTTTGTTATGGCCTGAATTCGTAAGACTCGATCTATTATAAAACATACCAAAATTTAATTAAAATTTAAAAAAAACTGCCCAAAAGCTACAGTTGAGAAGGTAAATCACCGAGTATCCCTTTTGGAGCCCATGTCTCCGTTATGCGGAGCCTTATAAAAACATTAGTTATTTTTATGCCCTCTGTACAGGCTGTCCAATTTTTGATTTTGCGAGTTAACTCCATTATTAGTAAAAACTACTTTTCTAAGAAACAAATGAAGCCACTAACAGAATTTTCATAAACCTCTTTGTTTTGGAGATATTAGGGTTTTTGTCGGAATATTTTACTCCACGGAAATTAAATCAAAAAAGAGCTCTTTTGATAACAACAATGCAACATTGGTTTTTTTTTTTGCTGGAATGTGTTCATTTTGGCATTCTATAAAACATATCTCGATAGTAACTCTCAAAGACCTGTGCAAAACAAATGGCGGACCCAAAATGGTCACGACTTTCGGTTTTTTGAGTTTATCTCGAAAAGGAAAAGTCGTATCGAAAAATGTTTTAAACAAAAGTTGTAGAGAATTAAAAAACCTATCGATTCATATAATATAAGTATATAGGTGGCTTCACTAGTTATCGAGATATATTTTTTTCCGCAAAATTTACGGTTTTTGTTTTTTTTTTAAAAAGACATTTTTTAACAAATTACCGATTTAAAATTTAACATAAATATAGGTATTATCATTCTAAAAAAGTATGTCAAACTCGGAATCTGTGAGTTTTTTATTTTCCGAGAAATTCGATGTCAAAATTGAAAATTCAACCTAAATTTTCCGCTTTCCTAATTAAGATACAATACTCAATTTTAATGGAAATTGTTTGTATTGTTTTATGTTCTGAAGATCAATTAAATAAATTTTTTTTTCAATCGTGGGCCGAGAAATTTTGCAAAAACCAATTTTTGCACCAAAAAAATTGCGATAACTTTTCACCGGATGGAGATAAAATTTTTTCAAAGCGTGCATTGGATCTAATCGAAAATAGCGGCTGCAGGCCGCTGTCGGCGGGTTGCCATAGTTCAGGCGCATTATTCATTGGCGCTTCAAGGAAACTTATGCATCACAAGTAATATTTATAATATTGATGCTGTTTTATTTTTTCATATGATAGTAACAATTTGTTTAGTCATATTAATTATTAATATGTTTATTAGCAAAATTTTTACAAAAAATCATAAAGAAAATCATACAAATATTCAATTATATAAATGGTGTTTCTTATAGAGGTATAAAACTTTAAGTTGACAACACTTTTTTAACTGGCGGTCATTTTGTCAGCTGTCAAGTGATTTATGTTTAGTTTGGTTTGGCATTTCAACATGAATAGACTGACGCCTGAACAACGCTTCCAAATTGTGCAAATTTATTTTGAAAATCATGGTTCTGTTCGAAATACGTATCGCGCACTACGTCCATTTTACGGTCAACATAATAGTCCATCAGAGCAATTAATTCGATTAACTATGGAACGTTTTCGCACCACGTTTACTCTAAATGATAATACGCATCCACAGAGACGTCGTACAATGCGTACAGAAGAAGTCATTGCTGCTGTAAAGCGTAGCGTAGAGGAAGACCCGAATCAGTCTATCCGCCATCGTGCACAGGAATTGGATATGCGTCCATTCACTTTATGGAAGATTTTGCGGAAAGATCTTGGTTTGAGTGCTTACAAAATCCAACTCGTGCAAGAATTGAAGCCACACGATCACCTAGCAAGGCGTAGATTCGGTGAATGGGCCCAAAACAAGATTGCCGTTGATCCCGATTTTCATAAGCGAATTTTGTTTAGCGATGAAGCTCACTTTTGTTTGAATGGATACGTCAATAAACAAAACTGCCGTATTTGGAGTGATGATAATCCTCAAGTGTATGTTGAGAAACCGTTATATCCAGAAAAACTGACTGTTTGGTGTGCTTTATGGGCTGGTGGAATCATTGGTCCGTACTTCTTTAAAAACGATGCTGGTCAGAACGTTACAGTCAATGGTGACCGCTATAGAGCCATGATTACTGACTTTTTCGTTCATCAATTGAACAACCATGATGTACAGGAGCTGTGGTTTTAACAAGACGGTGCAACATGTCACACAACTCGTGCCACAATTGATTTATTGAAGGAAACGTTTGATAACCGCATAGTTTCACGTTTCGGACCCGTGAATTGGCCTCCAAGATCGTGCGACTTAACGCCGCTAGACTATTTTCTGTGGGGATATGTGAAGTCGTTAGTCTACGCCGATAAGCCCGAAACGATTGATCACATTCGCCGTGTTATTGCCGATATGCGGCCACAAATGTTGGAAAAAATCATCGAAAATTGGACCTCCAGATTAGACTACGTGCGAGCCAGCCGTGGCGGTCATATGCCAGAAGTCATATTTAAATTATAATGCCAGAAGGTTATCTTTCGAATAAAGTAAATTTCATGTCAATTTAAAAAAATCATCTTTGTTTTATTCCATTTAAAACTTCTATACCTCTATAAAAAACACCCTTTAGTATATATTCTACTGTTTTTTTTTCTTTATATTATTATTATCTAACAGTTTATCAACAAAATTTTTACAAAAAATTATAGAAAAAATCATACAAATATTCAATTATATATTACATATTATACTGTTTTTTCCCTTTATATTATTATTACCTAATAGTTTATTAACAAAATTTTTACGAAAATTTCTATAAGCAAATCATATAAATATTTAATAATAAATTAATAGTTTATCAACAGAACTAACAAAAAAAGAAAGATGAATGTATAATTGATATATTGTATTTATATAATTTTAATGTATTATTAAATATTTATATGACGTATTATATATTATTATTATATTTTTATGAAATTTGCTTATAGAAATTTTCGTAAAAATTGTATTAATAAACTATTAAGTAATAGTAACATAAAGGAAAAAACAGTATATGTAATATATATTTAAATACTTGTATGATTTTCTCTATAATTTTTTGTAAAAATTTTGTTAATAAACAAATTAATAATTAATATGACTAATCAAATTGTTACTATAATATAAATTAATAAAACAACATCAATATTATAAATATTACTTGTGATGCATAAGTTTCCTTGAAGCGCCAGTGAATAATGCGCCTGAACTATGGCAACCCGCCGACAGCGGCCTGCAGCAGCTATTTTCGATTAGATTCAGCCCAATTTTCGAAGGTTCACAGATTGTATGGAAACTGATGGCTGCTACCAGAAACCAGCTGGAACAAATGCTTAAAATTGTAGAAGAGTTCTCCGGGGATATCGGAATGCAATTTGAACTTGACAAGTGCCGTATTTTGAACATCGTTAAGGGGAAGATACAACTGGGGGCTTTTGAACTGCAGAACGGTGAAACTATAGCTGCAATGGAAGCAGACCAAACATACAAATATCTAGGTATGAAACAGGCTAAAAGAATTGATCATGGCCCTATGAAGGCCGAATTGACAGCCGAATTTGTCAGGAGGGTAAGGCGGGTATTACGAACTAATTTAAATAGTAGAAATTTATTTAAGGCGCTCAACACGTATGCTTGCTCTGCGCTGAGCTACTCTTTTGGAATTGTAAAGTGGAGCAGGACGGACATCCAAAACCTGAAAAGGAAAATAAGGACACTCCTAACAAAAGCATAAAAACATCACGCTCGGAGTGCTATTGAACGTACAATGCTTCCAAGACACCAAGGAGGAAGAGGATTGGTGGATATTGGTAAGCAGCTCGACCAACAAATAATAAACTTACGTTCATATTTCCACAGGTTAGCGGACTCTTCCACACTACATCGAGTAATATGCGAGGCAGACGTTTCAACGCCGCTACAGTTGAGGGAACAAGATATCACTTCTCACCACCAAACAGACCAAGAGAAGTTACAAACCTGGCTACAGAAGCCACTTCATGGACGGCATCCAGATGAGGTCAATCAGGACAATGTCGACAGCTCGGCGTCGCACTACTGGTTGATTTCAAGACAGATGTTTCCGGAAACGAAGGGCTTCTTGTTAGCTATCCAAGACCAGGTTATTCCGACGAAGAACTATCGGAAGTTCATAATTAGAGATCCCTCGATAGAAAATGACCAATGCAGATATGGCTGTCGAACATCGGAGACAATTCAGCACATAACTGGAGGATGCCAAGCGTTTGCCGCAACCGGGTATAAGGAAAGACACGACTCAGCCGCTAAGATACTCCACCAAGAGTTAGCAGAAAAGTTAAACCTATTACAGGTGGTAAAAGTGTCTTATTACAGGTATAATCCGGAGCCTATTCTTGAGAACAACCAGTTCAAGTTATATTGGGACCGAACGGTTCAGACAGTAGCTCATAATAGACCCGACATTATACTAATAGATAAAATTTCTAGGCGAACTACACTAATCGACATTGTTGTACCTAACAACAACAACTTAAGGCCAAAATACAATGAGAAGGTCGCCAAATACAGAGATCTGGAGGTTCAAATTCGAAGACAATGGGCAATGAACAGCGTCCAAACGATTCCCATAATACTGTCAACAACTGGAGTGATACCAAAGAACCTCCTGCAGAACATCAAGGGACTGGGCCTTAGTGAGCATCTGTATAAGCCGATACAGAAAGCAATTCTTCTAGCAACCGCGCGAACCGTCCGAAAGTTCGTGGGAAGTACAGCAGACAACGTCACCTAGGACCCGATAACATGGAAAGGGTTCCCACAGAGCTTCATATTTTTGGTGTCTTTGTATGCCTGGTATGAGTGAATAATCCCTGGAGGGAATGCGAAGCCGTTTGGCTTGTAAATCCCACAGAGCTTCATACTTTTGGTGTCTTTGTATACCTGGTATGAGTGAATAATCCCTGGAGGGAATGCGAAGCCGTTTGGCTTGTAAATCATATAATATGACTAATCAAATTGTTACTATCATATAAATTAATAAAACAACATCAATATTATAAATATTACTTGTGATGCATAAGTTTCCTTGAAGCGCCAATGAATAATGCGCCTGAACTATGGCAACCCGCCGACAGCGGCCTGCAGCAGCTATTTTCGATTAGATTCGGCCCAATTTTCGAAGGTTCAGAGATTGTATGGAAGTGTATTTCTTGAATCCAAAAAATTCACAGATAAAGTACAAGTATTAAAAAGCATCTTCTGTAAATTTGAGCCCTTAATATTCATTTGCCATGCCATTATGAATTTTTGAAGAAAAAAACTTTTTTTTCACTCAAAATTAATTTTTTTTTGAGATAGGAAATGATACATCTAAATCCAAAGCACGCATTAAAAAAATTTTATCTCCATCTGGTGAAATGTTATCGCAATTTTTTTGGTGCAAAAATTGGTTTTGGCAAAATTTCTCGGCCCACAAAAAAATTTTTTTTAATAGATCTTCAAAACATAAAACAATACAAACAATTTCCATTAAAATTGAGAATTGTATCTTAATCAGGAAAGCGGAAAATTGAGGTTGAATTTTCAACTTTGACGTCGAATTTCTCGGAAAATAAAAAACTCACAGATTGCGGGTTTGACATACTTTTTTAGAATGATAATACCTATATTTATGTTAAATTTTAAGTCGGTAATTTGTTAATAAATGTCTTTAAAAAAAAAAGAAAAATCGTAAATTTTCTCGAAAAAAAAAAATATCTCGATAACTAGTGGCGACACCTATAACTTGTATTACATGAATCGATAGGTTTTTTAATTTTCTACAACTTTTGTTTGAAATATTTTGCGATACAATTTTTACTTTTCGAGATAAACTCAAAAAATCGTGACCATTTTTGGTCCGCCATTTGTTTTTGCACAGGTCTTTCAGAGTTACCATCGAGATATGTTTTATAGGATGTCGAAATGTTACATTTTTGTTACTGACGAAAGTCTATTTTCCATGGAGTTTTTAGATATTCGTCATATTTTTATACTGAAATGTTCAATTAGTTTCTTCTGAATAATGGCAGGCTTGGTAAAATTAATAAATTAAAATTCGGCCCTCCTAAAATGTATACTTACTATGCAAAATATCGACCACGCATTTGTTAACAATTTGCGTGATTTTTACGAATCGTTTTCCAGACAAATATTTCAACATATCTCCGGAAACTTCGGCAAAATTTTCGAAATAATTTTCGAGTAAATTTATTTGGAAATAAGGTTGAATGAGTCTTCTGTTTCTTCGCCATTTTTCACCTGAAACATGCTTAGATCGAAAATTTGTATCTCTCTATGAAACTAATTCGAAATAAATACAACATCAAAATTCAAGGACTTTTATCGTATAGTAAAATATTCATTTATAGTAAACCATTTGAGTTTAATAATAATGAACCATAAAATATTTTTGCCAGGAAATCAATTATGCATATTAGAGCGTAAAACTGAAATATTTAAACAATACACGTAATAAAAAGTATTTTTTTAGCATCAATCACTTCTCTAGTGCGCTCACCTCTACCAATCTGCTTATGACATAATCGTATAATATCACAACACCCACCACAATCGACATCATTTACCTAAGGACTAGTTAACACTTTACTAACCGGGCGCTATGCCCTACCTTCCATTTGATTTTATACATAATCTCATTTTCCTTTCAAATGGATAGATCTTGAGCGCCCCATTAAATAATTCAGTCATCAAAGGAAAATACTTGAAAAGTTGTCCTCCTTCTACTCGTATGTTTCAGAAAATATGTCCCAAAATTTTACCACGATAAACCTTGTACCAAATTTCTTATTTAACAATTAAAACTACAAAAATAGGTTATTTGAGTATGTATATTTTACCAATGAATCGGCATTATTGCATATAGATATAGCGCGATTATAGAGGTTGTGTATAATTCCCCGTTTTGTTACAACAGGATGATTGGAACTATGGTTAAGATATTGGCCAGTATGAGTTGGCTTCCTGTATACTGAAGTTTTAATAGTTTCGTTTGAGCGATGTACCATGAGATCTAGGAAAGGCAATTGATCATTTACTTTTTTTCCATGGTAAACGTAATTGTAGTTGTTAGATGTTTCAAGAAATCATTAAGGTCATTACAGACAGACTTTCGGTTCCACTGTTGCACTTTTTATGAGTTTCGAACCATTCCATATATATATATATATATATATATATATATATATATATATATATATATATATATATATATATATATATATATATATATATATATATAAAATAAAATAGAATAAAATATTGGCGAAGCGGACGTGAAAATTTGTCAATCTACATGATTCTCGTACTAAAAAGTGCGGAGCACTCCAAAGTATGGAATAACTCCGGGTCCGACAGATGGCGACAGCGCTGTTTCGTCCTAATATGGGACTCGTCAGGCCACCGCAGTCGGTACAAACCATCATCTCGCCTTTGCATCGTATAAGCCATACTTATAATCAAAATACGGCAAATAAGACGACAAAGGCGACATCTCGATGGTCCACTTGATAATACAAGAACCATACAGATTAACAAAGTTTGTAAGAGAACCGTCATATGGTGGCGCGACGGTGAATTAAAACAGAAATATGTAAAATCGAGTACACGAAACGCGCTGCCCAAAAGATAGGGGTCGCATTTTTCGGTACTGGCAAGCAAGCATACCGCTATTTAAGCAGATGGTTTGTACCGACTGCGGTGGCCTGACGAGTCCCATATTAGGACGAAACAGCGCTGTCGCCATCTGTCGGACCCGGAGTTATTCCATACTTTGGAGTGCTCCGCACTTTTTAATACGAGAATCATGTAGATTGACAAATTTTCACGTCCGCTTCGCCAATATTTTATTCTATTTTATTTTAAATTACACGGACAAAAACTTATCTACATATTTATTTACTTGTTTGGCTTTGAAACACGCTAAACGATGCTCTCATGGTGGGATCGTTTGGTGCGGCACGTGGCTTTGGCTGCTTAAATAGCGGTATGCTTGGTTGCCAGTACCGAAAAATGCGACCCCTATCTTTTGGGCAGCGCGTTTCGTGTACTCGATTTTACATATTTCTGTTTTAATTCACCGTCGCGCCACCATATGACGGTTCTCTTACAAACTTTGTTAATCTGTATGGTTCTTGTATTATCAAGTGGACCATCGAGATGTCGCCTTTGTCGTCTTATTTGCCGTATTTTGATTATAAGTATGGCTTATACGATGCAAAGGCGAGATGATGGTTTGTACCGACTGCGGTGGCCTGACGAGTCCCATATTAGGACGAAACAGCGCTGTCGCCATCTGTCGGACCCGGAGTTATTCCATACTTTGGAGTGCTCCGCACTTTTTAGTACGAGAATCATGTAGATTGACAAATTTTCACGTCCGCTTCGCCAATATTTTATTCTATTTTATTTTAAATTACACGGACAAAAACTTATCTACATATTTATATATATATATATATATATATATATATATATATATATATATATATATATATATATATATATATATATATATATATATATATTGGCAACCACTGGAGAGAATCCACCATGAAAAAAAGAAAATTTATAGAAGCAGCTTACATTAAAAATAATAATGGAACTTCAGGAAACTCAGTATTGAGATACCTAATTTTTGGCAACCACTACTTCGTAACATCAGATCATTGAGGTGTGTACAGTGAAGCGAAACTTTGCGCTTCAATGGACACAGTTCCTATATAAGCTGGTAACCTTAAAACAAAACATTCAGTTTATACTTGATAACGATTAGAGATATAACCTAATCGAAACGTCGTAAAAACAAACAAAAATAAAGACTATGCAAGTCCGACAACCACATTTTAATCAAATCGACTTTTCTTCATGAGAAAATTTCTTAGAATCGTTATCAAAGGAAAAAGTAAGCAAATTTCGAAGAAATTGCATGCAAATGACTATAAAATATGAACTAGGTAACGTTGCCCTTGACAACGATCACGAATGTGACATAGAACCAAAAAATTTATATGTCAAGTTCGTGACAACGATGACTTCGCCTGTATTCTTTAGAGTAATTATCAAATGACCAAAGTGAAAAAAATGAAACTGATAACCATGTTCTTATGAATGTGCATTTACTTGTCGTTAGATCAAATGATAGAACTGAAAGTAATAATGGCTCAAACTAATAACCGTATCAGGACGGAGTGCCAACGATGACGTTAGTATGGAGTAATATCATTTACTTTGATTGGTGTCATTGTCACGTGACTTGAAGAAAATTTAATTACATTTTTATTATGAAATAAAAATTAAATTCCTAAAAAATAAAGAAAAATACTGTGTTTTTTATGATTTCTATTATGGAAACTACAGTTTCGTGGCAAAATGATTTGTTTATTTGAATATCAACATCATCATCCCAATTATCGTGATGGAACTTGGAAAAACGGCTATTGAAACTTACTTTTTATTAAAAGAATTTTATTGCAATGAATATTTATCACGTACGCAAGTTTTTAAGTGGTATAAGCGTTTCCAAGATGACCGAGAAGACGTTGAAAATGATTCATGCCCTTCCACGTCAAAAACGGATGAAAATGTTGAAAAAGTCGGTAATCTGATTCGATCTGACCGTCGGTTAACTATTCGTGTGAATGAATGAATGAATGAAAAAGGGAGAGTGATACTAAATCATCGATGCCTAGGCCTCCATTGGGCCCTTTACATCCCACCAAATCTGCAGGTTATTCGAGGCCGATCGGCTTTGCGAATCTAAGCAGCCTCGCTAGTTGAACTTGCCAGCTGTTTCCGGTAACAAAACTGTATCTCCGAAACATCTCTGTCTCAGTCCGTTGGGTACTGGGCACTCTTTGAGAACATGGTCAACAGTTTCATCCTCCTCCAAACACCATCTGCACATCGGGTCGTCTTCGACACCGATTCTATGAAGATGGCCCCTGAGGTGACAATGTCCTGTCAACAATCCTACCACAATTCGCAGCTCTTTCCTTCCCAATGAGAGAAGCTCCTTAGTACGCTGTGCACTAGGCCCAGTTATATGTTCCTTAGCATACCTCATTCTAGAAGCTCCCCTCCACGATTCAATAAATTTGCTTTCCAGCAACGATTTTAATTCCCTTTTGCCAATAGCAATTGGGACAGGTAATATTGGTTGGGCTCCATACGGTTCAGTCGCCGAACTCAACTTTGCCAGATGGTCTGCTTCCTCATTCCCGCGTATGCCTGAGTGACCCGGGACCCGCCGTTCCTTGTCATACCTTTTAGTACATCCTTGCACTCAGACACCAGTTGCGAAGTTACAACACTGGACTTCAGTGCCAATATTGCAGCCTTACTGTCTAAGCATATATTTATTACTCTATTCCTGTTTATGTCCCTCTCACAGAGATAGGCACACGCACCGAATATTCTGGTTCCAGTTCTTTCATCTTGTCAAGACGCATTAGTATACCACTAGGATCCATTTTTCGGAAGATTTTGTTCTCCCTCCCAATCCTCTCTACTTGGCAGAAATATCTCCAGGGAGAGGTTGGGTTTTAAAAGCGGCGTTATGTAATCTGTCCGCATGGAGAGTGATGGACACCTCTCCACCGCGCTTTCCAAGACACCTGAGTAGCCGCCTGTTCCAATTCCAAGATGTCCCAGGCAACTAAGACGATAAATAGTATCTCTCATTTTCTATGTATAAGTGAAGAGAAGGCAGGTTCACCAGGACTTCCAGAGCCCTGATGGAAGCAGTCCTCATCACACACAATATTCCCACATAAGCCATTCTCTGAACTTAATCAAGTTAAAGAATGTGTTTGCATTTTGTTGTACTATACCACCATACAATAGCGGCGTACGTTATCATGGGACGAACGAATTATTTTACGAAACTATTCGTGTGATTGCTGAAATTGTAGGAATTGACAAAGAATACGTAAAGCAAATTTTGTATAACAATGTTAACACGCCAAAAGTATGTATGAAAATGGTGCCTAAAATTCTCACAATCAAACGTAAATAAGCTCGAGAAAATGTTTGTAATGACACTAATCCCGAATTTGTTGGACAGAGTGATACAATGTTGCTACACTCTTCCTCTGCTTGAAGCCAGAAGGTGTAAAATTATATTTAAAGTGAATAAAGATTATAATTTTCAATAGAGCTGACTAAAAATGGGCGTGTAGAAAAAGCAGTTCAGTTAGTGAGCAAATCTCCAACAGCTCAGTGAGACGAGATCCGGTAAATTTAGGGCGCCAGCAGCTCCATACCAGTTTAACTGCAAACTGCCATTAATGGTTTTGATCTTTCTTTACAGTATCCACTTACCCAATAAATGACTTTAGGACTGAAAAAAAAGCAGGATATCCGTATCTATTCACTTACAATAGAATTTAACATAAAATTAAAACAATCTTATAATTAGTGATAACTCGATATTTGGAGTCCGTTTTGAAGATAGCCATAGAATGTTTTAGAATATGAAGAGTCCCAGTGTCGCTTTCAAGATGTAATAAAAGTAAAATAAATGAAAGTATATTTAGTAATTAATAGAAAGTGATTATAGAAACCTTAAATTTGACATTCATCTCTAAAAAGGCAAAGTAATTTATACTGAGCAAATCTGCGTATCATCAAATTAAAAAAAAAAGTCATTTCAGATAATCAACAACAAGTTGTTTATATGTATTATTCTTTCAAGTAGAGAAAAGGAAAGGATATATACAAACAGTTTGTTTCCAGCAAATACAACTCTGGTCTTCTCTCCATACGCGTTTCGACCACCTTACGGTCTCGTCAGTGGAGCTGTATCGAACCGAGAGCAACGTTCATAATGTGAATATATTACTATACTGGTCCTTCTTATCGTGTACATCATGTATATTTTTTTTTGATGCAGAAATTACTTTGAAATTTACGGGCATTCAAAATTGCTTGAATTACAATAATTTTTCCGTATTTTCCTATTAATTGTTTTTTGCATTTACTTAAAAAAAAAATAGGTGAGAGTACAAGAAGTAAACAGGTAAATTTTTTAGGATAAAAAAACCTTTCCAACAGATTTTGGGTACATTTATCCCTGGAAAACAACTTTTCAAATATACCATGTTTTTAGGTTTCATTACTTTTTAGTTCAATTTTACTCGCGTTTACACGTAACACATTTTACTGGCCCTCGCGCATTTGGACAAATGTAAAAAGGGACAGAACAGTAGTAGTACCATGGTCGTGAAGAAGTACAGTAATTGTCGTATCGTATAGTACTCGACGTATTGCACGTCCCTCGCCTTATCGAAAAGGCTTATCGTTTTGCTCTCAAATACATTGACCCTCGCCTCAAAAGCTACTCCAAAATATAGTGACAGTGTCCCCGATTCCTGGTTCCTGTATGGTGAAGCTTGGGATTATCCTGGTGGCCATCAAGAAGAAATTAATGAAGTGATTTCGACTACAAGGTAGGCCATTTTAGTATTTGTGTCACGCTGTCGCCGTATTTTGTATTTGCTCATTATTTGTATAATTTCTCATCTCCGCAACCAACCTATATACAGTCCACTATATACTCTTTGTCTCAATCCCCTATACCATGTTTTCTACTTATCGTTACTGAGCTAGAATAAAACTCAAAAACTTTGCATAAAAAGAACATATAGATCCTAAAATTTGATATTATTTTCAAAGGAAACATTGTAATAAGATTCCGAACGCACCTTAACATTATTGAGCGCCTACTCGAACTTCGCCAAAGACTCCATGACAGAAGCCCAAAATTCTTTCAAAAAAGACAACAGACTTTTTATACTTACCATTGCTAGTAATCAATCCATCTCCAATAAAAGTGTGCATGACCTGATAAAAAATGTTTTTATTTGAAAGCTTTATGTTGCCCAAAATAACTTTCAAGTGTTCCGGTTCATAAATAAAAACGCATGGCACTACAAATAACCACACTCTAAAGATCGGTCCGTACACATTTGAAGCGTTGTTGGCAATTTCTAACATTTCTAGAAAAAAAAAAGAAATAGGTGTTGTAGAAACAGAATTTATAGTTCAAGAAGTGTTTGTATACAAGCATCATAAATTCTACATTCAAACATTTTTATATTTATACAGTCCCAGATAGCACAAGATTTCCATTGGATATCCAGAATAGGTACATATAATGTCCTGTATGTCCATGGACCGTTTATGGATGTCCATTAGATGTGATGACCTGTAATCTATATGGACGTCCATATCTGGATGTCCAGTGTAAGTCCATCAGACGTCCATTAATTAAATTTCGGGTTGTCGGTAAAATCGGATACTGTAATATCGGCCTGTAGAATTGTCATTTCTTAACCCGCCGGCTCGCCATGATCACAAAATATCCCTTCAGATATTTTGTGCCCATTATTGTGTTGACGTCGAGCTAAAAAAGACCTTTGGAGTTTTAGTTGAGCTAAAATCAAGTGTGCTTTTTATTTGAAGAAGATGCCACCGTTAAAAGTAAGTATAGTTATTTTTAATTTAATTTTTTTAATTATACCAAAAATTACCGAACGAAACTACAGACATGCCCGACGAAAAGCTGATAATTTAGTATCAAACTCGCACAAATTTGAAAGTGAACAAAATATTCAGTATCAAAACACGTATGTTAAAATATAGCTTTTGTAGCTATACTTTTTCATACAATTTCTTATTTAAATGAAAATTACTACAAATAAGTGCAAATATTTTGATAGGCCAATGAATTTTGTATCTTGTTGGTTAAAATGGAGCACAGATAGAGTTGTAAATTTGTGTAATAATAAAATTGCAAATTTTAGAGAAAATTTTCTCTAAGTCATTATTGAGTAATCAGTCTAATAAGATTGCTGGCATTAATAAATGTTATCAAAATTTATAATGGGATAAAGGCTATAGCAAATTTGAATAATCATATTAATTTTTTTATGACTATTTTGGATTAAACGCTAGTAAAAGTTTACATTGATGTGTATTTTTGTGCAGTATAATTGTTTAAAAATATATAATAAATTTTTGACAGTTCGACTCTAGGTTTAGACTTATAATTTAATTTATTTTAATTATTTTTTAGATGAATTTTCCACAGATTGATCCAAATAAAATTCCTATGTGAAAGCCAATTTGTACCAAATTAGAGAGGATATTCAGGTAATCTTAAACAGGGAAAAAACAACAAGTATCTACAAAGAATTTTCTGCAGGAGTTCAACTATCTTTTTACTTAAGAAAATAATCAGCTGCCTCAAGTCACATAAGATCTTCAGGACAATTTAAACTTCAAAGATGCAGTAAGTTTATTACACTTCTCCTGAAATAAAAGCTGAAACTTATTCGAGTAATGCTTCTTTATGTGTATGAGTCTATTGACTTGAACTTAATTTACAGGATTATTTTATATATATTTTTTTTACTTCGATTCTTAAAGTCCAAAATATTCTTAGGTTAGCATATGTGGAATTAACGTTTAATTATCTCAATAGAGTAATATAATTTTAGGTTTTACAATTAGCGAAAATTGGAGGAAATTATACCTATTAACTTATTAAAAGATATTTTATTGTAACAATGACAGATAGCCTTTCCAAGAATTATCCATATGATGGAACAGTAAAGTGCCCTTTAAAGAACTTATGTTCACTATTTGTAGGTAAGTTACCACTTAAATATAAAAATTTGATGAAAAAAATCTCTCTGTTTTATTTGTCATACTCGTAAATAATAAGAACAAATTAGGTGTCAGATTTCACACGTTGAACTCTAGATCCTCTTGTTCTGATAATACCCAGACAAAAAGTGTGTTAAAATTTTTTTTCTGGCCTGTTGGTTTAAGCACTCTAAGCAATAACGATGCATTTGGTTTTATATATATATATATATATATATATATATATATATATATATATATATATATATAGAGAGAGAGAGAGAGAGAGATATTTAAATTCCTACAAAACCATAAAATACTGCATCATTTATAACGTTAAACCTTATTAATTTTCAGCTGCGGTAGAAGAATGGGGGGCCGATAAAAAACAGCCGAAGACGAGATTAGACAATGGCAGAAGAGATTAAACGACAGAAATAAATCTAGAAAAAAATAATTATTATAACAATAAAAAGTCTTTATTTAAATAATTGGTATATTTTTTATTACCCAATTGAAATTGTACCTATTACTATGGAACCAGATAACTTATTCATAGCGATCCTTCTACAGCTTGAACAATTGAAATCAATTGAAGCTATATTTTGTAGCACTTGCAATTCGACTAATTATAAAATTTTATATTCTTATATAGTATTGTATTAAAAACTTGACAATTGTAATCAATAAGTGTAATATGTGGATCCAGTTCCTGTTACCTGGTTCGCTAATGTAATTTATATCTGTTTAGTTTTTGGGACTAATAGGGCCATTTATGGTTACTTGTTATCGACGTTTTGATGACATGAGTGGTCTGTGTCTTCAGAAGTGCAGATTAATTAGGTACTGTAAGCTCTCGGACCCTAACCAAATTCTGAAAATATCTACCATTCACGTTACCGGAACGTCAAGAAGAGGGAATCATAGATTATGACCTATTTATCCAAAAAGCACAATACCATCGGATAATATGTCCACAATCGGGTCAAGAATGTACAATATATGGACATCCAAAATTAGTCCTATTAATATCCAAAAATGATCCATACTTGGACAATATATGTAATCCAAAAAGACGTCCATGAGTGGGACAAACGTATAGTCTAGTGGATATCCATAGGATGTTGGTGGACAAATTCTGGACATCCCATGGATACCCAGTATGTCCAGCTTTGGATAGACGATGGATATCCAGTGGACTGAAGTGTGCTATTTGGGGTATGACCAGTATAGTCTGTACCTTATGGGATTTAATAGCTTTATTCGAAATTTGACTTTGGCGACAATTTCTGCTTCGATCGAGATGAAAATTAACCAAAAAAATAGTAGTCACGTGATTAGCATTATCTGTCAAATTTTAATTTTTTTCCAAAAAAAAAAATCAAAACTGGAGTTATATCTCAAAATATCGACAAAAGTTATTAGAAAAAGTTTTTTTTTAATGCAATTTTTAGTCCATGTGCAAAATTTCAGCTGTTTAAGATAATTTAGATTTTTTTCTGATTTTTTATAAATTGCACCACTGTTGCCAAATAAAACTCAACGCAACCCACATAAAACTTCTTAGTTTTGATAATGCTTCATTCCAGACATGTTTTGTTTAAAGTAGCGTCATATTAAATGTGATTTTTTTATACAAAATTCAATAGGGCTATTAAAATTCGGTCACATGTGATACAAAGGTTATTTGGTTTTGACCCTGTATAAGGTAACATCATAAAATAACTATTTATGAAACGTAGCTTGTGTCTAATAGTAATACACATTAATATTAAGAAAATAGTGTAATTGAAAAGACACAAATTTTCTAATAAAAAATCATAATATAAAAATTAAACGCATCAAAGATTCTCCCTTTTATCAAAACTATTTTTAGTATTTGAATATTAAACTAAAAACAATTCAAAAACTTAAAATTTAAAATTGCATTTCTGTGTTGCGTTCAATACTAACAACATTACAGAAAGGTCTTCGTTTGTAAACTTTTTGTTTTGGGTGCCCCAACAAGAAAAACTCAATATTTCATAACTTAAAATGGTCGTAACTTTGCCAAAGAAACATTTTTTTTGTACATAACCTCAAATATCTCAAAATCTTGATATGATGAGTCATTCTGACATTGGATTTATTTTTTAGGCAACAAATTATTCGAAGCTGCTGAACAAGAGATAAGGCTGAAGCAGCGGCCAAATCGAGATACAGCGCGCCAAGTATAGATTAAAATTATGTATTTAAACATCATAAAATCCCCATTTATTAATATGTTTCAGTGAGTTTTGGTATTTACGTTTGTTGCGACTTTCTCTAAGGACGTAAAAAGATTATATACTTTGTTCTCCAAAGAGAACCCCATTGATTAGGGTCAGCGGTCAGAGTTCAGCCCTTATTTTAAAAGGGTCGTAAATTCCACATTTTTCAAAATTGAATCGGTAATTCTTGGTAGTTAATCTTATAATAATGTCCTTTAAATACCTACGTGTGTCCAGGGGCAGATCCAGCCTCTCTCTTTGGGGGGAGGGGAGGGGTGATATCACAAAAGTACAGTATGGCAAGCGAAAATAAGTTGTCCATGGGGGGGAGGACAGTAGCAACATTCCCATTTTTAGTGTAAAAGTCAGGGTCGGGTGTATTTTTCTAAATTTGAAGCTCTTGGAGAGGGGGAGGACGATCACAAGAAAAACCAAGTTTCTGACAGGGGGGATGCCAGCAGCATACACATTCCTAGTATAAGAGGCAGAATCGGGTCTATTTTCCTGAACTAAAAACTCTTGGGGAGGGGGCTATCACAAGAAAAACAAGTTGTCAACGGCGGGGGGAGTGCCAGCAGCGTACACATTCCTAATATAAAAGGCAGAATCGGTTCTATTTTCCTGAACTCAAAGCTCTTGCGAGGGGGAGGGCGATCGCAAGCATACACATTCCTATACTTTATTCAAGAACTAAAGAGGGTAATAAAACTGTTACCAAAATCTCCAGCGTACCTGCTCCAGTGCCGCAGGTAACTGAGTGCTACCGTAAATCTAATTATATTTCAGTATATTTAAATATTATAGGCTTTTATAAATTTACTGCAACAATAAAATTTCTGATAGTTCAAGGTAATTTCTGTCAGTAAGCAGAGTACACCTTACAATGTGTCCTTAGTGATTTATCTTGTTTACGCTTGTTTTTATATATTATTTGAGATTAGTAAGATACCCAAAAGATATGGGCTTCCACCTCTATATTTATTCCAAAATCGTTAAACTAGGGTATTTTTTCCTCAACGAAAAACTTATTACGATGAATGTTTATGAAGCCTTAAGATATCCAATATCTAGATAATAATGTTAGAAGCTCTGTAGAGATGTATTCCAACATGACAGGAGTTGGAAAATCTACTATGTACCGAATACTGAAGGAGAAAAAAACGACTGGAATTGTTAATACTCCCAAGCCACATTCGATCACAGGCAGACGAAAAACCTCATTGGAAGAAGAGATGAAGACTGCAATAAAAGAAGTTGTATATACATTTTATTACGAGAAGCAGATCCTAACCGTCGACAAAATTCCAACAAAAATCAATGAAGATCGCGATTTACCTGAAATTAAAAGAACTAAACTCTGGGAATTGCTCAGAGAATTTAATTTTTGCTGGAAAAAAACAGAAAGAAAATCCGTCCTTATAGATCGTCTGGAAACTGTCCGTTGAAGAAGGAAATATCTCTCTCAAGTAAAAAGTAGAGTTGGTAAAAATAACATAACTTACAAAATTAGTAATTTAACTGAACTTTTGAAAGATTTTCTTGAATAAAGTTACTGCGGAAAATTGGGAAAAATCCATATAAAAAAAATATAATTAATTTGTGCGAAGATAGCTTCACTGACTTTGATTAGGAATTAGATACGTAATGTTTGCCTGTGTAAACAAAATTTATTATTTAAATTTTTGTTTTTTCTGTATTTTATTGTTTAATGTTGTTTATATGTTTTATTTTTTTACATATTTTTATTTTGGTGTGTCCCACTCTTTAATTTTATATATATTTAATTCCAATTGGCCATAAGTTTTTTATTATTTTATTATTGTATTCGTGTCTTTTTTTTAAACGTGTAGAATTAACATGTTTATTTTATTCTTTTTGGGGCTATCGGATTTCCATATAATAAAATAAATTGAATTAAGATATCAGTGTTTGTTTGAAGGTCATAGACAATGATGTTTCTTGCGAAGTAGTAGATATCTGTTGGACTTCCATTGTCTTTATTTTTGTTGAATATCACGACGTTACGGCTAGTAGTTATCTCTAGCCGTTTTCAAGTGAAACTAAATGAATCCCTTAGCTACATGACTATTTATACTAAAAGAAAATCCAGTAGAGTATGACTGAGATGGGTGCAGTCATGCCTGCTATGGCAAAATCCCATTTTTTTTATGCTGCATTTAGTTTTAGTTTACAATTACTAAGAAGTGGTTTCCACACTTCTCTTATATCTAATCACATAAAATGGTCTGAAGCTAAAATACTATACCGAGAACAACATTGGAGAAAACGGAAATTCAAAGAAGCCTCGGTTATACATCAGAACCCGAGTTGTTTTAGTAAACCATCTTTAGATATAAGAGAAGTGTGGAAACCACTTCTTAGTAATTATAAACCAAAACTAAATGCAGCATAAAAAAAAAGATTTTGCCATAGCAGGCATGACTGCACCCATCTCAGTCACACTCTACTGCATTTACTTTTAGTATAAATAGTCATGTAGCTAAGGAATTTATTTAGTTTCACTTGAAAATGCCTAGAGATAACTACTAGCCGAAACGTCGTAATATTCAACAAAAATAAAGACAATGGAAGTCCAATAGATATCTACTACTTCGTAAGATATCAGTACAATAGAGATAAAAAAATAAGTAGGTCTATTTTTAACTGTAACATTTAAAAACTAATTATATTTGAATCCCTTTTTAGTGTTTAATTGTAATTCTACAGATGGTTTAAAAAATAAATAAACTGAAACGTCAAATGTCCTAAAGGGGGCGGCTTTTGGTAACTAAGCTTTAAACACCTATATGGGTCACGTAACTTGTCCCACTAAGACAACTCCAGCGGCCGGGGTTCAGTCCTTATTTTGAAAGAGTCATAAATTCCACATTTTTCAAAATTTTTCTGGAATTTTTGGTAATTGAGCTTATAATGAAGTCCTCTAAACAAGTATATGGGTCACCTAATTTGTTCCACTAAGACAACTCCAGCGGCCAAGGTGCAACTCCTATTTTAAAATTATCCTAATTTCCCCATTTTTCAAAATTGTTCGGTAATTTTTGGTAACTAAGCTTATAATAAAGTACTCTAAACACCTCCGGCCGCTGGGTTTGTCTTGGGGAAACAAATTAAGGGCCCCATATAGGTGTTTAGAGGAGATGATTAGAAGCTTAGTTACCAAAAATCGAAAAATTTAAATAAATATGATTAGTGGGGTTGTTTTCGGAGAACAAACTATATAATCCTTTTACGTTCTTAGAGGAAGCTATAATAAAAGTAAATACCAAAAATCACAGAAAAATATTGATAAATGTGGATTGTATGATGTTTTAAAAATATAATTTTAATCTATACTTAGCGCGCTGTATCTTGATTTGGCCGCTGGCCTCTATCTTCAGCTTCATAACAACAGAACCTTGTAGACCTGTATAATCTATTTCGTGAAGGATCTAACTAAATAAAAATTGGTATTTGACATGTTTTATTACATTTTTGAAAACCCGTTCAACGTTCGAAATCGCTTTGGTTTTTTTTAAGAATTCAGTTTAAAGTGGGCTACCTAATGGCGTTCGGAAATTGTTATTTTTTGACTTACCTTTGTCACTTTTAACCGCAAACACATTTCCTAAAATTGGCAGTGCCGGCGGTCCCGGTAATTTTAAAACCAAAAGAGCGGATCTCATATAGTTCTTCAATTTTCTTACAGTCCACAGAAGGAAGAAGAATAGAAATACTGCCCATGTTACAAGCTTTTTATCCAGCATATTTCTTTTATGAATCTGAAACTAAAGCAAAACTGCTATATATATATATATATATATATATATATATATATATATATATATATATATATATATATATATATATATATATATATATATATATATATATATGAAGTAAAATGCGAAACAGTGAATGCAAACTTCGCTCCATCATATCCTTTCTGTGTTAGAGGTTGCACAGTTAGAATAAATTGTGATAAAACACAATTCACCCTATTCCACCACCATCGAGATGGTGGCCTACCTGCACCACCACACCGAGAAGAAAGTCAAAGCTTATCCTCCCCGCCGTAGTGGTACGGCAGAGATACATGTTTCGTCTCTCACTAGACTCATCAGGGTACCGACATGCACCTGGCTGTGCAATGGACAGATCGGAAGGAAGCATGCAACACTGAACGCGGCTTCGCCGACCTCTCGTCGGATGGCTTATATATGTTTATACGGCTTTCACGGATACCTCCGTGTGAGATGCATTAGCAGTGGTTATATCCACATGATGCTGTTGTAGTGCTGAAATCACATTCAGCAAACGTACAACTATATGCAACTGCGTACATAAGTGAAGTAAAATGCGAAACAGTGAATGCAAACTTCGCTCCATCATATCCTTTCTGTGTTAGAGGTTGCACAGTTAGAATAAATTGTGATAAAACACAATTCACCCTATTCCACCACCATCGAGATGGTGGCCTACCTGCACCATCACACCGAGAAAGAAAGTCAAAGCTTATCCTCCCCGCCGTAGTGGTACGGCAGAGATACATGTTTCGTCTCTCACTAGACTCATCAGGGTACCGACATGCACCTGGCTGTGCAATGGACAGATCGGAAGGAAGCATGCAACACTGAACGCGGCTTCGCCGACCTCTCGTCGGATGGCTTATATATGTTTATACGGCTTTCACGGATACCTCCGTGTGAGATGCATTAGCAGTGGTTATATCCACATGATGCTGTTGTAGTGCTGAAATCACATTCAGCAAACGTACAACTATATGCAACTGCGTACATAAGTGAAGTAAAATGCGAAACAGTGAATGCAAACTTCGCTCCATCATATCCTTTCTGTGTTAGAGGTTGCACAGTTAGAATAAATTGTGATAAAACACAATTTATTCTAACTGGCGAAGCCGCGTTCAGTGTTGCATGCTTCCTTCCGATCTGTCCATTGCACAGCCAGGTGCATGTCGGTACCCTGATGAGTCTAGTGAGAGACGAAACATGTATCTCTGCCGTACCACTACGGCGGGGAGGATAAGCTTTGACTTTCTTCTCGGTGTGGTGGTGCAGGTAGGCCACCATCTCGATGGTGGTGGAATAGGGTGAATTGTGTTTTATCACAATTTATTCTAACTGTGCAACCTCTAACACAGAAAGGATATGATGGAGCGAAGTTTGCATTCACTGTTTCGCATTTTACTTCACTTATGTACGCAGTTGCATATAGTTGTACGTTTGCTGAATGTGATTTCAGCACTACAACAGCATCATGTGGATATAACCACTGCTAATGCATCTCACACGGAGGTATCCGTGAAAGCCGTATAAACATATATAAGCCATCCGACGAGAGGTCGGCGAAGCCGCGTTCAGTGTTGCATGCTTCCTTCCGATCTGTCCATTGCACAGCCAGGTGCATGTCGGTACCCTGATGAGTCTAGTGAGAGACGAAACATGTATCTCTGCCGTACCACTACGGCGGGGAGGATAAGCTTTGACTTTCTTCTCGGTGTGGTGGTGCAGGTAGGCCACCATCTCGATGGTGGTGGAATAGGGTGAATTGTGTTTTATCACAATTTATTCTAACTGTGCAACCTCTAACACAGAAAGGATATGATGGAGCGAAGTTTGCATTCACTGTTTCGCATTTTACTTCACTTATGTACGCAGTTGCATATAGTTGTACGTTTGCTGAATGTGATTTCAGCACTACAACAGCATCATGTGGATATAACCACTGCTAATGCATCTCACACGGAGGTATCCGTGAAAGCCGTATAAACATATATAAGCCATCCGACGAGAGGTCGGCGAAGCCGCGTTCAGTGTTGCATGCTTCCTTCCGATCTGTCCATTGCACAGCCAGGTGCATGTCGGTACCCTGATGAGTCTAGTGAGAGACGAAACATGTATCCCTGCCGTACCACTACGGCGGGGAGGATAAGCTTTGACTTTCTTCTCGGTGTGGTGGTGCAGGTAGGCCACCATCTCGATGGTGGTGGAATAGGGTGAATTGTGTTTTATCACAATTTATTCTAACTGTGCAACCTCTAACACAGAAAGGATATGATGGAGCGAAGTTTGCATTCACTGTTTCGCATTTTACTTCACTTATGTACGCAGTTGCATATAGTTGTACGTTTGCTGAATGTGATTTCAGCACTACAACAGCATCATGTGGATATAACCACTGCTAATGCATCTCACACGGAGGTATCCGTGAAAGCCGTATAAACATATATAAGCCATCCGACGAGAGGTCGGCGAAGCCGCGTTCAGTGTTGCATGCTTCCTTCCGATCTGTCCATTGCACAGCCAGGTGCATGTCGGTACCCTGATGAGTCTAGTGAGAGACGAAACATGTATCTCTGCCGTACCACTACGGCGGGGAGGATAAGCTTTGACTTTCTTCTCGGTGTGGTGGTGCAGGTAGGCCACCATCTCGATGGTGGTGGAATAGGGTGAATTGTGTTTTATCACAATTTATTCTAACTGTGCAACCTCTAACACAGAAAGGATATGATGGAGCGAAGTTTGCATTCACTGTTTCGCATTTTACTTCACTTATGTACGCAGTTGCATATAGTTGTACGTTTGCTGAATGTGATTTCAGCACTACAACAGCATCATGTGGATATAACCACTGCTAATGCATCTCACACGGAGGTATCCGTGAAAGCCGTATAAACATATATATATATATATATATATATATATATAATTTATTTTTGTATCTTAAACCTTTTGTTTTTCTAATATTTTCTTGGGTATATATATAATTGGCTTAGTTGATCGAGCTATAAAATTATCTTCACCCGAATTTCGCCCACAAGTGCTAAAAAAAGTGGAAGAGATCCTAATAATGAACCATTTTCCCAACCTACTCATAAAAAAATAATTAAACAAAGAACCTTTTTACATTATAACACAAACAAAAAAAATTAAATTAACAATACCAAAACACAAAACACTTTCATTGCATTACCGTATATAAACCAACTGTCTGAAAAAATAAAATATATTTTGGATAAGCATAACATAACGGTATGCCGTAAGGCGAACAATTTACTAGGATCATTTTATATGAAATTAAAAAGCAAAGTTCCCACCAAAAAAAGATCTAACGTAATATATGCAATTCCATGCCTAAACTGCCCTAAGAAATACATTGGCATGACGACACAATATATTGAAAATAGAGTGAATGGACACAAGTATACTAAAAACGCATCGACATCCTTACATAAATATGAACAAACATCTAAGCATGAATTTGATTTTAAAAACACCCATATTTTAGATACTGACAGAAATTATCATAAATTAGTCATCAAAGAAATGATACACATAAAAAAAGATAAAAATGTTGTAAATGACAAGCAAGATGTCAAAAACCTAAGCCAGATATACCATAATTTGATATTTCAATAAAACATACTTGTAGCGACTCCATAATAAATATGTGTAATGATGCTTGGGACGATTTCATATACACTCATGCGAACGAAAGAACGTTATTAAAAAATAAATAATAATCTTTTTTCCTATTTTTTGCTTTTTATAAAAAGAAATCTATCCATAACAATTACATACCAAGTATCATAACTGAATTTTATTTTTAACATTCACACAACACTACTTTCAAGGTATGTACTATTTTATAATTTTCACTATTTTAACCTGTTGTATTGTTTTAAAATTTTAAACTTTAAGACTATTTTAAAATCTGTTTTATTTTTATTAATTTTAATTAAATTAAAAATATAAAAATGTGTATTACTGTGATATATGTTTATTATAAAAAAACCTTGTAATTTTGTAGATGTAAAATAAATATACCAGCTCTTTTGAAGAAGCTCACTATGTAGAGCGAAACGTCAAGAAAAATTGTTGTCCTTTGTTTCTCTAAATGAAAAACCTATACCCAAGAAAATATTAGAAAATATATATACCGGGTGTCAACGAATCTATTAGACAAGTCATAATTTCTACAGTATTATGTGTATCAAAATGAGAATTGGTACAGGTGAATGTTATGTTAAGAGGAGAGTTTTCGCATATTTTCCACTTTCCGGTCACTTCCGGTTTCACCGGAAATGGCCCCGGTTTTGAATTCTTAAATAGAACACTTTGTATATTTTAACATCTTTGGATTTCTGAGACAATTCTAGATCAGAATGTGACATTTTAAAAACTTTTTACGTCTACTTCATTTTTTTAGAGCCACTTTTAAAATTGCATCTAGGTAGCCATGATCGGACGCAAACTAATCTAACGGCCTTAGGTGATGTCAAAAAAATACAATCGCAAAGTTTTAGTGACTAGTATGAAAGACCGGAATTGGATTAAAAATTTAACAAAATTAACAAAAAACTAACAAAATAAACTAATAACTTAGACGACGCACTTAAAATATTTGAAAGTACAGTAGCTGATATTGTTAAAAAGTTTAGTGTAGTAAATGTTCAAAGTGCATTCCTTCTTTTTCACGACACATTTCAGCTCGTTCAATTGTTTCTCTCAACACGTTTTGTAGCATTTGGGGCGTTATACTTCTAAATGCCCGTAAAATTATTTCTTCTAATATTTCAAGAATAGCTGGGGCTGCTTCATAGTAAACCCTTTCTTTAACATATCCTCAGACAAAGAAATCGAGCACAGTAAGATCCGGTGAGCGGGCAGGCCACCATACCGGACCATTGGTTGCAATAATTTGATTATTAAAATGCTCTATTAAATAATTAAGAACATTTCTAGTATTGTGAGGCGGTGCTCCATCTTGTTGAAAGTAAATTCGCTGTAAAACTGCTAAAGGTATATCATTGAGATGATTTTCGATTTCATTTTGAAGAAAACCTAAGTATCTAACGCCTGTTAACTGACCTTGAAACAATATTGGCCCAATTATTCTGTTTCCAACGATACCAGCCCAGACATTGACGCCAAATCTTTCTTGAAAATTGCCCTCTCTCATTTCATGTTGATTTTGTTGGGCCCAGTACCTAGTATTTTGCTTATTGAACATACCATTATTTGTAAATCGGGATTCGTCGGAAAATAGAATAAAATCGATAAAATTTGGGTTAACTCTATGATTTTAAAGCAGCCAATCACAAAACACTACCCGTCTATCGCCATCCTCAGTATACAAATGTTGATGTAACTGATATTTAAATGCTCGATATCCATGCTTTTTCAGTATTTTTCCTACTGATTCATAACTTATCTGCAGTTCTTGACTAATTTTTCTTAACGAAACTGTTTTATCAACCTCAACCATAGCAAGTACATTAATCTCAGTCTCTTCATTTATGATAAACCTCTGTTCCGCCTCTTGATTTCCTATTTGGCTAAAACGAGTCTCGACATACGGAAAATACTAATGGGCTGGATGTTGCCGATTCGGATATCTATGAGCATACAACTCGGCAGCATTCCTTGAATTTCTATGACACTCTCCAAATATTAATAACATATCCACTTTTTCACTTTGAGTATACATTATTTTAACGAAAATTTAAACTAAACTTAACGAAAATTAAGAAACTTTTACGTCAGTTCTTAGAGCGTATGTCACTGTCATTATCTACTTAAGTGAGTGCTTTGTTTTCCAAAGAAGACTTGATAAAAACAATTGCAAATTATTATGCATCATGGCTATCCATGGCGCACTTGTCATAAGTAAATAAATTATCCAGTATTTTGCTTAATAATATTTAATTTCTGTTCTTATGTCTAATCCAATCGCAAATAAATTAGTACCGTTAGATTCGTCAAAGAATGCTTTTTTCGAAAAGTAGTTGTCAAAAAGGGGTCGCCATTTGAAAATTAATAGTTAGAAATGAAAACGTAATTTTGTCAACTTGTCTTATTCCTGCCTTTCATACTAGTAACTAAAACTTTGCGATTGTATTTTTTTGACATCACCTAAGGCCCTTAGATTAGTTTGCGTCCGATCATGGCCACCTAGATGCAATTTTAAAAGTGGCTCTAAAAAAATGAAGTAGACGTAAAAAGTTTTTAAAACGTCACATTCTGATCTAGAATTGTCTCAGAAATCCAAAAATGTTAAAATATACAGGGTATTCCATTTAAAAATTCAAAACCGGAGCCATTTCCGGTGAAACCGGAAGTGGCCGGAAAGTGGAAAATATGCGAGAACTCTCCCCTTCACATACCATTTACCTGTACCAATTCTCATTTTGATACACATAATACTCTAGAAATTATGACTTGTCGAATAGATTCGTTGACACCCGGTATATATATATATATATATATATATATATATATATATATATATATATATATATATATATATATACTTATTTACTTAAATATATAGAAAATAGTGAAAAGAAACTTCGAAGAGCATTTATAATCATACCACTTTGGATATTATGTAGAGCAGAGGCGGATTCAGCCTCTCTTTTTTAGGATGGGGGGGCGATATCTCACGAGTACACTATGACGAGAGAAAGCGAGGAGTTGTCGATCGAAGGAGAGGGGGTATTAGCCATATTCACGTTCCTAATGTAACAAGCACAGGCGAAACCATTTTGCTCTTGAAGGAGGCGATCGCACAGGATGGCAATCGAAAGCGAGCTGTCGACAGAAGTGGGTCTATTTTTATGAATTCCTAACTCTTGAGAGGGTGGCGATCGCCCCCACAGCTTTCCCTTTAGATCCGCGCCCGATATGAGGTCAAGTTTATAGCAAAGTTTATTATTAAGTTTCACATTTTATGTAAGTTTATAAGTTTTGTTTTTGATTTAAAACTAGATAAATTAATTCTAGTTAATTACTTCGGTGCTTGTAATAAACTATTTTCACAAAAAATAAAAAATAAATCAACTTCTAAAACTTAGCAATAAAAGTTCTCCTCCGCCTTACAATAAACCTATCTAGAAAATATTTTTACGGAACCACTCCTGGTAGTACTCTCTACAATATATTGAAAATCACATCAAAATACTCACTTCGATCAAAAGTTATATGTAATTAAAGACAACTAAAAAGTTTACTTATCAACAAATCTTTTCAGTTTTTCACACCGTTAAAATTAACTTAGTCTGGGAATATTTTTATGTAAGCACCCTGGAGAACCACTCAGAATACGCTGAAAATGTTGTCTAAAATATCTCACTTCTGTTAAATGTTAAAAGCGAATAAATTCATAAAAAAAATTTTCAAAACCAAAAATTTTAAAAGATTTTTCAATTTTCATCTCCTTGCAATGAACCTTTCTTGGAAATATTCTCCTGGGCCCATCCCGGAGAATTTCTTATAATTGTGTCAGAATATCTTGCTTCTATCCAAAATGTTGTGGAATTTAACATTTTACCACCGCTTTCCGGCAAAACTGGACTTAAATAGATGTTCAAGTTTGTGGAAAGTACAAGACGGATGTCTGGGAAAGATACCGGTAGATCCTACTGATGAGTCCACCACCGGTATTGAGACGAAACAGCCCTACATTTTAGGTGGTCGCAAATTAGATTGTGATTATATGTCTTTAACACCAGAGACATGATTGCAACATGGCGCCCGAGCAGGCACGATGAGAAGGAAGGCCGTCGAGTCATGGCTTTGTGCTAAAGCCGGTACCCTACTTTGAAAAGACCACCTAGGATCTCCGTTCCACTTCCTGTGCTTTCTTACGGCTTGGACTGTCTGACAGTTAAAGCCAGAAAGCAAATGCCTTAGGGAGGGGCATGTCTTTGACACCAGAGACATGATTGCAACAAAAATTATATATGAATGAATTCTGTTAGACATTTTACTAGCCAACAAATTTTTTCAGTTTTTTCAGTTTTAACACCCTTTGCATTATACCTATATATATATATATATATATATATATATATATATATATATATATATATATATATTTGCTGATACATAATTTATTTTTAGCCGAAAAACGATTTCGAAGTAAACTTAAAGGGGCCGCAAAAACGTATGAACTTAAAAGTTTCTTAACCATAGTTTTGAGCTCGCCTAATATTGAAAAAAGAAAATTAGGAAAATCACAAATGTTCTGGGTGATTTCTAATAGATTGACCCAAAGGGGTTTTCTCGGCTTCTCTTCTCAACGTTTACTGTATTTTTGTTTTGAACCATAATATAATCTTTAAAGAAATCAAAAAAAAAATAAAAATGCTAAGTTGAAAAACATAATTTGAACTTCATAACCGACGTGTTTTAAAATAAAATTTTTACGCAGTTTTCAACGTAATTAATTTTAATGTCTTACCTTTTGTTTACATCAACAATTTTCTCTAAGGAAACTTTTAATTAGAACAACCTGCGCTTTACGGAACAATAACTAGACTGAGAAAAAAGCTCACTCCCCTAAAAAACTGAATTAATATGTATACCACCCGCATTCACAAAAAACACAAAAATATCAGGAAATATGACAATGAGCAAAAATTAGTAATAAGGTACTTATTCTGCGACTAGTGTTTACCGCAACGTGAAGAAAATGTTTAATAACATTTTAAGGAATTCTCGGTACTTGCGGACTTATAGATGAGCAATAGTTAATATATAAAGTGCGTCTAACGAATCATTTTATTTGTTTGATTTTCTTGAGATTGTGGTCCATTAAAAATGTCCTTTTTTGTGTGTGGTTGGTCCAACCAGAAACGAGAAATTCTAGAACTGATAGCAATATACAAAAGTAAACATGCTAAGGTAGATACCAAGCAACTTGGCAAAATATATAACAACTTTATAAAATAACAACTAAAAAATATAATTTTAAAACTAAAAACGCAATGCACTTTCTGACTAGACCCCTTAAACCCTCAATAGCCAAAACAATCCTAATTATTTACAAACAATCCCATCTGTTTCTTTCAGTACCCCTTTAACTTCAAGATGGCATACGTGGTCATCTTGACTTCCATAAATCTACGGAAGTTAAAGTCTGAATAGAATATAATTTTAAATTAATTTTTATACGTCAGAGCAGTATTGTTCAAGGTAAATAAACAATATGTAAGTAATTTGATAGTTAAATTAACAAAATACTTTATTGTTTTAGCTACACCCTGTATATTCTGACGAAGGTAAAAAAATTACCGAAACGTTAATTTTAAATATAGAAAGTATAACACTACCATTACATTTTGATTTAATTTTTACAATCTCAAGAAAAACAAACAAATAAAAAATATTTTATTAAAAGTCCAAAAAATAAATAAGAAATACTTCATGTATTATATATATATATATATATATATATATATATATATATATATATATATATATATATATATATATATATATATATATATATAATATGTCACCAGGCGCAGATCCAAGGGGAGGGGCGGTGGGGGCGATCCCCCCCCCCCCAAGAGCTTTGAGTTCAGAAAAATAAACCCGATTTTGTCTCTTATACTATAGTTTTGTTCAAGAACTTGAGAGAGTAATAAATTGTTTTTACCCTTTTTATCTCGCAAACTACCTGTGTTCTTTAGTCCGGTGACTTTCGAAAAATCTATAAGACACATATATTTTTCATAAGAATGGGTTAGAAATTTTATAATCAAAAATACCGGTTAATAATGGGCTATTTAGGTGGGATAACAATAGATATTTGGAAGTGTGAAGTGTTAAAAAGGAATTTAATCCTTGTCATAGGGGTCCGAAGGAGGCTTATTTTATCACTAAGTATTTATGGCATAGAATATTATTTCGGTAATAAACTTAAAATAAAAAGTTTTTATCATATTATTTTATTTCTTATGATTTCTTAATAATTCACATACATTACAAAATATAGATAATTTTGACATATTTAACACAAATCACAACTGTATTTTTATTATTTTTAATTTTGGCATAAAAACCGTTTTAAGCACATTCAGACTAAAAAGTTATAATTTAAATACTTATATATATATATATATATATATATATATATATATATATATATATATATATATATATATAAATAAATTCGTCTATATAATATTAAAATTTTTTTGGGGCCATCGATCATTTTATTATTAATTAAAAACATTTTTAGGGCATTCGACGTTTCAGTTTATTTATTTCTTAAACCATCTGCAGAATTATAATTAAACACTAAAAAGGGATTCAAATGTAATTAGTTTTTATATAATACAGTTAAAATTAGACCTACTTATTTTTATTTCTATTGCACTGACATCTTAATTTAATTTACTTTATTATGTGGAAATTCGATAACCCCAAAAAAATAAAATAAACATATTAATTCTACACGCTTAAGAAAAAGACACAAATACAATAATAAAAAAATTATGGTCAATTGGAATTAAATATATATAAAATTAAAGAGTGGGACACACTAAAATAAAAATATATATAAAAAGATATACAAACAACATTAAACAATAAAATGCAACAAAAATAAAAATTTAAATAATAAATTGTGTTTACACTGGTAAACATTACGTATCTAATTCGTAATCAAAGTCAGCGAAGTTATCTTCGCTTAAATTAATTATAATTGGTTCCTCTATCTCACTGATCATGAGATCGAGTTTCCACATTTTGTTTTATTCTTTTATTATATGGATTTTTCCCAATTTTATGCAGTAACTTTATTCAAAAAAATCTTTCAAAAGTTCAGTTAAATTACTAATTTTGTAAGTTGTGTTCTTGCTTGCAACTCTACCTTTTACTTGAGAGAGATATTTCCTTCTCCAACGGACAGTTTCCGGACGATCTATAAGAATAGATTTCCTATCTGGTTTTTTCCAGCAAAAATTAAATTCTCTGAGCAATTCCCAAAGTTTAGTTCTTTTAATTTTAGGTAAATCGCGATCTTCATTGTTTTTAGTTAGAATTGTGTCGACGGTTAGGATCTGTTTCTCATAATAAAATGTATGTACAACTCCTTCTATTGCAGTTTACATCTTTTCTTCCAACGAGGTTTTTCGTCTGTCTGTGATCGAATCCGGTTTGGGAGTACTAATAATTCCAGTCCTTTTTTTTCTCCTTCAGTATTCGGTACATAGTAGATTTTCCAATTTTTCATTTTAGAACACATCTCAACAGAGCTTTTAACATTATTATCTAGATACTGATATCTTAAGGCATCATAAACATTCATCGTAAAAAGTTTTTCGTTGAGGAAAAGCATAAACAAAATAAATCGCTAAAGACACACTGTAAGGTGTACTTTGCTCAGTGACAGAAATTAAATTGTACTATCAGAAATTTTATAATCGCAGTAAATTTATCAAAACTTATAATATTTAAATATAAATAAATTTACGGCAGTCCTCAGTTACCTGCTGTATTAGAGTGGGTACATTGGAGGTTTCGGTAACAGTTCTATTACTCTCTCTAGTTCTTAAATAGAGTATAGGAATGTGTATGCTTGCGATCGCCTCTCATCTTCCCAAGAGCTTTGAATTCAGGAGAATAGACCCGATTCTGCCTCTTATACTAGGAATGTGTATGCTGAGGGCATCCTCCCTTCCTGTCGGCAATTTTTTTTTCTTGTGATTGCTCCCAAATTCAGAAAAATAGACCTGACCCTGCCTTTTACACTAGAAATGGGAATGTTGCTGGTATTCCCCCCCCCCCCTCGTGGACATATATATATATATATATATATATATATATATATATATATATATATATATATATATATATATATATATATATTACCCAACATGAAAACGAGAAAATTTGAAGAAGCAACCTGCATTAAAAATAATAATGGACTATTCAGTAAACTCATTGTTGAGATACCCAATTTTTGGTAACTCCTACTTACTTTGTAACATCAAATCATTGAAGTGAGTACAGTGAAGCTAAATTTCACGCTTCGATAGACACAGTTTATATATAAGCTCATAGCTTTAAGACAAATCATTGAGTTTATACTTGACAACGGCAAAAATAAAGACAATGCAAGGCCGCCAATCACATTTTAGTCATATATTTCTGTTTTTAAGCTCCTTGTAATAATTCAACCATAGTTCGTTTTTGCTGGGCCCCTTAAAAATGCGACACAAAACGTTCTGAAAGATACATCAAAATATCTTATCCTTATCATCAAAATTTACGCTCAAAAAATTTTTTCAGTTTTGAACGTTTTTATAAGAAACTTGCCTATCCTATCTCACTTCTATGAAAAGCTATGCCACACTTTTTTAAATTTTAATCTCCTTGGAATAATCACACAGTGGAAATATTTTTGCTGGGCCCCTTTGAAATATACACGCTACCAACTGCATCAAAATATCTTACTCCTATCAAAAGTTATGTGCTAAAAAAACATTTAAAATGCATACAGGGCCGAATTAATAACCTACTTTTTTTTCAGTTACTTAAAAATGTTTACAAACCTCCGTAGAAAGCTGTCGGAACCATTCACTAAAAACAGAAAGTTAAAAAGAAGATTATCTTTCTTTCGACAACGTGAAATCATATCATTTAACAAAAAAACAAAATATTTACATTAAATTTCAGGTGGAAAACGATTGATTTGTAAAAGTCGAAAGGAAAAGCACTTTCAATCGGTAAGTTATAGCATTAGGTAGGTTAAGAGCTTGATAAACTCTAGAAACTTTAGAAAGGACGAGATGGCTGTTTTATATTGCAACAAAAAAAAAATTTCGGTTGACTAATTTTGCTTACTATTGCTCATCTAAAGCTTTTAATATTCAAACGTCAAACCATAAACATTCCGTCTTGCAAAAATTACCATAGATGTTTTTTTAACATCAGGGATACTTATTTTTAAATTATTACAATTTATACGATCGATGAATGCCGTGCACTGCCATCGGGAAATTAATATATAATTTTATAATTATCATACTTTTAGTAATTGAACAGCGTAAATTTTTTACTATACAAGGCATTGAACGTAAGTGAGAAAATAATAATAAATGGTTTTATGCAAATAATAAACAAAGCAAAATGCAGCATAGGTTTTTCTTCTGCTAAATATCAAAGTTATTAACAGCTTTTGTAAGCCAAAACAAGTATTAAAATATTAAAAACATGTACTTTATAACTTTCGCAACAAATAAGGGGTTTTGTGAAATTGGAAACTGTTTTTTTCTTGCTGAATAGTCTCAAAAAAGCCTTCATTATTTTCATTGACAAAAACATTAATGCAAAAATGCTCGCAAAGTTTCGATTCAAATTCCTCTTGTCGCTACAGTGATAAAAAAACGTTTTGGAATATCAACTATTATCAAGCAGTTTTAATTTTAAACTAACAAAATAATCAAAGATGCTATCGACGCACCATTAGAAAATGTAAATTCAGGCTTAAATTATATATACAAAAAACACTATAGCAGTTTTTTATGACCTGACTAAGGCCTTTGATTACATTAATTATGCAATATTGTTCTTTATATCTATAGAAACATCACTTCCTCAAGGGTCCGTTTTGGGAATCCTTCTTTTAAACACATCGCTACCTTTCAGAATCCATGGAATGAATTCTAAAGGTTCTCAGCACTGTTTCTTCCGCAGCCGGTAGACGCGATATTTCCCAAACAATTCAACGAAATTCGATCCTCTAAACGCCCCTGCCAAAATTTTTTTGAGTTAATAGTTATTTATATATTTTTTTAACTGCTAAATGTTACAAAAAGCGTCAAAAATGGTTGTTTTTTTATTTCATATTATCAAGTTTTAGTTTTAAGTGGCATTTTGGGCATAAATTTGTTTAAACTTCCTAGATTTTTACTCCCTGAGGAATGATTCTCCAACAAAATAATTTTCCGTATTGCCAACGAAAAATTAGCATTTATTTATGAACTAATCTAGGGATGGTATATATATATATATATATATATATATATATATATATATATATATATATATATATATATATATATATATACATACAGGGGCGGATCCAGCCTCTCTCCTTGGGGGGGGGGGGGGCGGTGATATCACAAAAGTATAGTACGGCAAGCGAAAGCAAGTTGTCGGGGGGGGGGGGGCATCAGCAACATTCCCATTTCTAGTGTAAAAGGCAATATCGGGTCTATTTTTCAGGAATTTAAAGCTGTTGGAGAGGGGGGGGGGCGATCACAAGAAAAAACAAGTTGCCGACAGGGAGGGAGGATGTGAGCAGCATACACATTCCTAGTATAAGAGGCAGAATCGGATCTATTTTCTTGAATTCAAAGCTCTTGGGGGGGGGGGCTATCGCAAGAAAAACAAGTTGTCAACGGGACTGCCAGCAGCATACACATTCCTAATATAAAATGCAGAATCGGTTGTATTTTCCTGAACTCAAAGCTTTTGGGAAGGGGAGGGGCGATCGCAAGCATACACATTCCTATACTCTATTCAAGAACTAGAAAGAGTAATAAAACTGTTATCGACACCTACAACGTACCTGCTCCAGTGCCGGAGGTATCTGAAGACTGCCGTAAATCTAATTATATTTAATTATATTTAAACATAAAAAACTTTTATAAATTTACTGCTACAATAAAATTTCTGGTAGTTCAATTTAATTTCTGCCAGTGAGCAAAGTACACCTTACAGTGTGTCCTTAGTAATTTATCTTGTCTGTGCTTGTTTTTACATATTATTTGAGATTAGTGAGATACCCAAAAGATATGGCTTCCAAAATCGTTAAAACCAGGGCATTTTTTCCTCAACGAAAAACTTATTACGACGAATGTTTATGATGCCTCAAGATATCAATATCTAGATAATAATGTTAAAAACTCTGTTGAGTTGTGTTCCAACATGACAGGAGTTGGAAAATCTACTATGTGCCCAATACTGAAGGAAAAAAACGACTGGAATTGTTAGTACTCCCAAGCTACATACGATCAGGGGCAGATGAAAAACCTCGTTGGAAGAAGAGATGTAAACTGCAATAAAAGAAGTTGTACACACATTTTATTATGAGAAGCAGATCCAACTGTCGACAAAATTCTAAGTAAAATCAATGGAGATCGGGATTTACCTAAAATTAAAGAACTGAGCTCTGGAAATGCTAAGAGAACTTAATTTTTGCTGGAAAAAAGCAGATAGGAAATCTGGTCTTATAGATCGTCTGGAAAATGTCCGTTGGAGAAGGAAATATCTCTCTCAAATAAAGGTAGAGTTGTTAGAAATATTACAACTTACAAAATTAGTAATTTAACTGAACTTTTGAAAGATTTTTTGAATAAAGTTAGTGCAGAAAATTGGGAACAATCCATATAATAAAAGCATAAAAGAAATGTGAAAACTCGATCTCATGATCGGTGAGATAGAAGATCCAATTAAATTAATTTCAGCGAAGATAGGTTCACTGACTTTGATTACGAATTAGATACGTAATGTTTACCATCGTAAACACAATTTATTATTTAAATTTTCTGTAACTTATAAAAATAAATTACATTTCAATCCCTTTTTAGTGTTTAATTTTAGTTCTGCAGATGGTTTCAGAAATAAATAAACTGAACCGTCAAATATCCTAAAAATGTTTTTAATTAATAATAAAATGACAGATAGCCCAAAAAAAAATTTAATATTATATGGACGAATTTATTTTTTTTATAAATGTTTAACTTCTTGTATTTTGACAATGGATATTTTGTAAGTATTTAAATTATAACTTAGAATTTTTTGAGAGAAAAAGGCTACATTTTAGTCGGAATGTGCATAAAACGATTTCTATGCCACAATTAAAAATAATAAAAATACAGTTGTGATTTGTGTGAAATATGTCAAATTTTTTTATATTTTCTAATGTATGTGAATTATTAAGAAATCATAATAAATTAAATAAAATTATAAAATTTTTTTAATTCAGGTTTATTACCGAAATAATATTCTCTGCCATAAATATTTAGTGATAAAATAAACCTCCTTCCGACGCCTATGACAAGGATTAAAATCCTTTTTAACACTTCACACATCCAAATATCTATTGTTATCCAACCAAATAATCCATTATTATTGACCGGTATTTTTGATTCTAAAATTTCTAACCCATTTCTATGAAGAATATATGTGTCTAACAGATTTTGCCAAAGAAATCTGACCAAAGAACAAAGGTAGTTTTGCGAACAAAAAAAAAAAGGGAAAAAATGATTTATTACTCTCTCTAGTTCTTGAATAAACTATAACATAAGTGGCAAAATCGGGTGTATTTCCTGAACTCAAAGCTCTTGGAGGGGGGGGGGGCGATCGCCCCCACCGCCCCCCCCTTGAATCCGCGCCTGTATATATATATATATATTATAATATATATATATATATATATATATATATATATATATATATATATATATATATATATATATATGTATGTTTATGCGGCTTTCACGGATTTCTCCATTCGCCATCCGACGGGAGGTCCGCAAAGCCGCATTCAGTATTGCATGCTTCCTTCCGATCTGTCCTGTGCACAAACAGGTACATGTCGGTACCCTGATGAGTCTAATAGAGACGAAACATGTATTTCTGCCGATCACTGTACTGGGAGGGTAAGTTTTGGCTTTCTTCTCGGTATGGTGACACAGGTAAGCCATCATCTCGATGATGGTGGAATGGGATAAATTGTATTTTATCGTAATTTACTCAAACTGTGGAACCTCCAATATATATATATATATATATATATATATATATATATATATATATATATATATATATATATATATATATATATCATCAGGGTACCGACATGCATCTGGCTGTGCAAAGGACAGATCGGAAGGAAGCATGCAAATACTGAGCGCGGCTTCGCCGACCTCCCGCCGGATGGCGTATATATGTTTATGAGGTTTCACGGATTCCTCCGTGTGAGATGCAATAGCAGTGGATATATCCACATTATGCCGTTGTAGTGCTGAAATCACATTTTAGCCTCCTGGACAGTCCATCTCCAGATGAATTGTTTTTTCCATTAAATTTTCTTATCTTATGTAAAAAATATCAAACAAGTAATATCTTAACTTTATATTCTGTTTTTGCTAAATCTCATACTTGAGTACGCCACTGTTTACGGATCCGTATTTTCCCCCACTTCTTATACCACCCACGACACTTCCCGGTTGACACATGGCAGGTGTCACTACAAAATGGTGGAATATTCAACTAGGATGTTTGACTGTTGTCGTGTTTTCTAGAATTGCAACGAATTTTTACAATTCCATCAAAATATACCTCTAAATATAGTTAAAAAGTACTGTTTTTCAAACATTTACTGATTTCATATTCAAACCACATTGGTGAGTTACTTAATAATTATCTCTCACTAGACTCATCAGGGTACCGCCGTATCACTGTGGCGGGGAGGGTAAGCTTTGACTTTCTTCTCGGTATGGTGGTACAGGTAGGCCACCATCTCGATGGTGATGGAATAGGATGAATTGTATTTTATAACAATTTATTCTAACTGTGCAACCTCTAACACAGAAAGGATATGATGGAGAGAAGTTTGCTTTTACTTTTTCGCATTTTACTTCATATATATATATATATATATATATATATATATATATATATATATATATATATATATATATATATATATATATATATATATATATTGTATTTTTATTCTTCAGATATGTATTCTTATCTTCGAGCATGTAGTATTTATTATCCTAGGTATTGATAAAAAATATAAGAAATCCACTTACTGTATACAAATGTCTTGTTAATACAGTTAGTTTTGAAATTTCTCTAATGGCACAACATGACACATCAAAGAAAAATCAATATAATTATAAGCATCGAGAACCTGACTAAAGATAACGAACGAACACACTAAAGACTACCCCGAGACGCCCCCTCATCCGCAAGTCCTACTGTGGTTTTCTGGTTGCCGTAGTGCCAGCCTCATACAATCTTTATAACAAATGTATTATAAATTTTCTTAGTACGCTGAATCCATATAGCCTCTTGATGGTATTTTATGACATTTAGTTTCTGTATTTAAAGATTTTTTGCCTTTATCCTATTTCTGTAGCTTTTCATTGCCCCTTCCAGCTTCCTTGATCTGTGCTCGAAGATTTTTATAAATACAAATATCGTTGGATCGTTTTGAATATTTTTATAGACTATCTGGGAAACCGCAAAAAAAATCTAATAAAGTAGTCCCGAACTCTTTTTTTTTTGAAAATTATAATGGCGAAAAAATATGACGGCTACCGCGATCGATTTCGGACTTACAGGGCGATTTTCCAATTTTCTGAAATGTCCTATATTTTATTTATCAAAGCAACTACGATAAAACGAAAAAATTATTCTTGAGGTACTTTTGCTGTAGAATCCGGTGGCGTAGTCAGATTTTTAATTTTAGTTTTAATTATACGGAGATATTATATCAAGTTTCAATTTTTTACATGGAATATTCTGTAATTTTTATTTAATTCTTCTTGCATTTTTTAAAGAGTATTATATAATATTGTCAATATAAATTGACAACGAATAGGCTAAAAATATATTTTTTATTAAGCTCACAGACTAGCTCAGGAAGAGCTGTCGGCTCAGAGTAGCAAGTTGTGCATGTCTATGTTAATCCATTTTAAAACACCCATAAGTTGTTAAAATACATGTCTAATCTACGATTATACATATTTTTTAATCTACATAAGGTACAAAAATATTACGACCCAGTATTCCAACACTTGTCACTAAATCAGCACGTTGACAAACTGGGTCAATAATTGCTAAAATAATCGTATTAATTGTTTTACTTATTCGAAAATGTTATTATAAATATTACGTTAGGAAAATAGGTTAGAGATTTAATTTGTGCATATACACCATAAGTTTCGATAATAAATCAGGTATTAAACCAAAATTATACTCACTAAATTCGCCATACTACAACCTATATGTAGTAATAATCATAGCGGTCTCTACCACTACTAGCAAATTTTCTCAAAAATTACTCCTAAAAACCAAATTTTCAAGATAGTTTTAAATGTAACTCTTTCTCGTATGTGCTTAGTTGTTAAACATCACAATATTAATTATCGATGTAACCTATACTGATGCAATACGTAATACCGGCAAAACCAAATCTTTTGAATCAATTTTTTAAAGTAATAAAAGTCAATTATTATGCGACAAAAAAACGATACTTGCATTATATGTATAATATGAATGCCGATAGATTTTCGTTTCATGCTTTCGATATATATTGAAAAATATCAATATTGAAAAAAGTCGAATATTAGCTATATCGATATTGTTTTAACAGCCCTAAACTAACCTTAGTATTTTAAGGTTATGATTACGGCAATGTTAAATTTTTTTATATTTTCATAAATAATATATTTTAGTATTTATTATAAAGAAATAACTATGAAACTCTTAGTTTTAGGAAATAAACACTTGAAATTACTACTTCCTAAACAATTTACCCTAAATAAACGATTCTTATCAGGATTAGGACTTTTTGTAAGTAACACTATCAATTTTTATTCTTAAAAGTTTATTATGAGTACTTGCTGTTATTTAAAATTTAAACTATTTTAGAATGAGAAATTTCTTCGGAAATTAAACACAAAATAGAAAATTATTGGAGGGAGAAACTCTATCAAAAGCCATTCAATGAGCAAGACAATTCGAAAGAAAAATACTATGTTTTATCCATGTTTCCATATCCCTCTGGTTTTTTGCATATGGGGCATGTTCGAGTCTATACCATTAGTGATACCATAGCTAGATATCAATGTATGAATGGGAAAAATGTAAGTCAAAAGATATATAAATTCTGATCATGTTACAGATAGTGTTCGGTGCGGAGTTATTGTTTATGTATCAACACAGCCTTTTTCATTGGTCAAAAAGAACTGTCATGTTAACCACCACTTGGTTTTATTTCTTTAAATATATACAAAAAAAGTTTTTAATAAGCACAACTATTGTAGTACTTTTTTTAATAAACTTGAAGGTAGATAATTTTCCGCCCTTGATTTATATGTTTTAAATTTGGTTGTAAAAAGTTCCAAATAGCTCCAAGCAAAATTAAATAAAGTGCTAAAAGTGTTATTTGCAATACGAATAACTCCAAATAATTATCTTAGAACATGATGCATGCAATATAACTTAAATTATGTAATTAAAAATATAAAACCAAAACGTCAGGTAAAACTATATATTCTCAAGACAAAAGTAATTTATTTTAAGTCCTATGTAAAGTAAATAAAGCTTTGAAGTATATACGTTAATTCCAGAAATATAAAAAGGAGTGTATGGTGACTTACTAGTAATTAATTAACTCTTTTTCAATTATTGTCCCCTTTTTAAAACATAGTGAGTGTTCTCCATCTGAAAAATTGGACTTAGATTTCTCAGATTAAGTTTTTATCAAATGAAAAGAAAGTTCAAAGAAAATAAGTTAAATTAGAGAATTTTATTGAACATCTAGTAACGAGGACTTTATATATTATAAAGATACATAGCATATAAACTTTTATATACACTGTATCCCACCACGAACTATCACGATCGATTTGTTGGAAATTTTACTTAAAATTTTTAAAATTTGGAAGTTTACTAAAGTCAGTGGGGCCCTGGGGATAAAATATTTTCAAGATGGTGACACTTCTGATTGTACCTGAAGTTGATTCTTTCTTGCTTATTTTAAATGAAACACCCTATATGTTATTTCATTTTTAGATTCTACACAAAATTATAACATATTTCATATATAATGTCCTATGCCAAAGTCTAACTAACTGTTTTTGACATATTTTAAATTTTATCTCAAAAAATGGCGTTTGTAGACCTAAACATAGCTATCAGTTTGTCTTATATGAAAGCCTTTCTTATTTAATTGGAGTTGGTTTCCTCCTAGAAAAAAATCTACTTTAGTGGACTGTGTTGATATTTTGATAATAACTAACATTTTTGACATTTTTTAGTCAAAAACAGTTTAGTGTAGGGGTCAAGGGGTACACAGTGGCCCCTTTAATGTATAAGGACCTATCCAATTTTGTTATGTATTCTGAGTCCATGAACAATAATTTTTAGGGTGGAAGTTCGTCCGGGTGGAGATAAGATTGTTATAACAAGTAATTGTTTAAACCTTTAAAAATGCAATTTCGCAAACAAGAAAATTGAACAACGTTCATTTAGTCAAAAGTTGATAGCATTTATTTCAGTCAAATAAGCGAAAAATAGACCTAGTTGGGGACACTCAGAGACCCGGATTTTCAGGTAAAATAGGCCTATAGAAATAAAATGTATATGTTCTCTGCATGAGATTTTGTATCATAAACTTTTTGTAAACAATTATAGGTCGAAAAATGCATTTTTTGTACTTTTTGCTTACCAGCAAAAACTAAAGAAATTTTTGGACAAAATGGAATAGCCATTTTGTAGAGAATTGAAAAACCTACAAATTGTCTTTTTACCATCTCAATATTTTTATTTGTTGCTGAGAAAAATGCAAAACGAGATCAAAATTGTCATAATATTCAATTAACAATAACTATTGCTAAATGCAACCTACAACTTTCTTGTTATGTAAAAAGTTGGGTCTTTTAGTGTTTATATGTGGTAAAAATTTCAGATCGATTTATCAAATAGTTTGTGCAAAATTTAATTTGTTTATCACAGGCGAGTGAATTTTGCAATAACATTCTAGCTCCATCGATGAAGGTACACAGATTCTGAGCACATCTCATGAAAGAGGAACTCTTCTTCTATGAGAAGAATTACATGAAATTGAAGAAAATAAATTTTAAATTTGTTTAAACTTCATTAGAAAACCGCTATCATTTTTACCTTGTAAACAAATTAAATAATTTCTTTGTTTTGGCTAATAAAAAAATTCTGTTTTCATATTTGGGAAGCTGACATTTTTAAAATACTTTACTTTTAAAACCTATAACTATGTTTAACTATGAAAATCTTAAAAACATAGTAATTTTTCAATGTATCATATATTGCTATAACATGTATATATTACTGCAGCAAACAATACTTACGTATACAGCTTTTTCTTACACGTAGTGTAACGAATATCAATGTTTTATACCAATAATTTAATTATTCAATGTTCCCGACTTATAACCATGTTTGCCAATAAAAATAGCACAAGAATTATTGATTTTTAGTGAAAAAATTTTGTGAAAAAAAATGTTTAAACAAATTAAATGTTTGATTTATAAAGAAATAAATAAAAAGTATGCATATTTGTAATGTACGCGGAAAGGTACAACAAATTAAAAAAAGAATCATCAAAATCCGTCAACAACTTTCGGAGATATAGCTAATGGTAGCAGTTTGAAGTTGCTGTTTTATTTCTTGAACGCGCGGATTTGTTAGTAACTTATCTTAGTCGTCTTTTAAACAGATAACATTTCACTGAAGCTTTTGATTTTGTGTTATCATTTTCCGGACAACTCACACCTAAACCTAAACTCTTAAACTTTCGAATGGCGCTAGTTTTGTTTCTATATTGTTATTAACAATATAGGAATGAATTTTTAAAAAAATGTTAACTTTGGCACATATTACCTTAGGCCGTTTTTTTTTTAAATTCGTCTCAAAATGCCAGCTTCCCAAATATGAAAACAGAATTTTTTTATCGGCAAAAACAAAAAAGTTATTTAATTTGTTTACAAGGTAAAAATGATAGTGATTTTCTAATGAAGTTTAAACATATTTAAAATTAATCTTCCCCAATTTCATGCAGTACTTCTCATAGAAGAAGAGTTCCTTTTTCAAGAGATGTGCTCAGTATCGGTGTACCTTCATCGATGTAGCTAGAATATTATTGCAAAATTCGCTCACCTGTGATAAACAAATTAAATTTTGTACAAACTATTTGATGAATCGATCTGAAATTTTTACCACATATTAAGCACTAAAAGACCCAACTTTTTACGTAACAACAAAGTCGTAGGTTGCATTTAGCAATAGTTATTGTTAATTGAATATTATAACAATTTTGACCTGGTTTTGCATTTTTCTCAGCAACAACTAAAAATATCGAGATCGGTAAAAAAATCAATTTGCATTTTGTAATTTTCATTTTGTCCAAAAATGTCTTTAGTTTTTGCTGGTAAGCAAAAAATGCATATATATATATATATAAATATAGGCCTATATTATCAGAAAATCCGGGTCCCTGCCTGGATGATTGAGTGACCCGGCAAAATGCTTATTTGACTGCCCAACATGGCTTTGTCCGTGGTCGCTCTGCAGTCACTAATCTGTTGGCTTATGAGCAGGTCTTGTTGGAGAGGCGTTGTCAGGTGGATGCTATTTACACTGACTTCTCCAAGCCCTTTGACAAGGTGGATCATCAGCTTCTCTTGATGAAGTTAAGTAGTATGGGTATCCACGGAGTTTTTCTTAAGTGGTTTGAAAGTTATCTTTCCAATCGAACACAAAGAGTAAAGATTGATGGCGTTGAATCTGCTGATATAGCTGTCACTTCTGGAGTCCCACAGGGTGCACATTTGGCACCTCTTCTTTTTAATTGTTTCGTGAATCACATAGAGGATACTATAATCTCAAGCAGATGTCTTTTATATGCTGACGACTTAAAGTAATTTAAGGTTGTTGGAGGGATAGAGGACTGTGTGGCCTTGCAGGGTGATCTGGATAGTTTTACTAAGTGGTGTGACCGCAATGTCATGCAACTTAATTTAACAAAATGTTCTGCCATTACTTTCTCAAAGAAAAAAGATAGTATAGTTTATAATTATACATTGCACAATACAATGCTGACTCGCTCAGATCATATAAAGGATCTTGGGGTGATATTTGATGTGGGTCTTTCTTTTGACCTGCACGTTGATAGTATTTCGAGCTGTGGTTTGAGGCTTGTTGGTTTTATTAAACGCACACTAGCTGATTTCAGCAGTGTGCAGTGTTTTAAATCTGTATACTGCTCAATGGTCCAATCAGTCTTGGAGTATGCATCTCCAGTCTGGGCACCAAACTATGATATATACAAAAATAAAATCGAGAAGGTACAGATCCGGTTTTTGAAATTTTTTGCTTTTAAGCAAGATGTGCCATTCAGTATAATACGGGATTATATGAGTTTATCATTATATAAAAGACGCATCTATCTTGACCTAATATTATTTTATAAGATCATAAACTCTATGGTTGATGCTCCTGAATTGTTGGGGACTGTTGGATTATCTGTACCTCAGAGGGTGCTTCGGGTCCATAGTCTTTTTAATGAACCATACCATAGGACAAACTATGCGTTTAACACCTCAATGTCCAGACTGAGTAGGGAAATGAATTCACTGCCTAGGAATGTTGACCCATTTATACTCTCTCTGAACTCATTTAAGGGTTGTATTAAAGAATTTTTAAGTAATTGAATTTTATACATAATAGACTGTAGTGACAGTATTATTGTTTTAGTTAATTGTTATTCTTTTAGAACTGATCTGACTTTTGATATTTTGTGATTGTTTCATTTCAGATTTTTTATTCTTATTTGACGTTTAAAATATAAAATGGAATTTGTATGATTTATTGCCGTTAATAAACCATTATTATTATTATACATGATTTCCAAGCCAAACGGCTTCGCACTCCCTCCAGGGATTATTCACTCATACCAGGCATACGAAGACGCCAAAAGTATGAAGCTCTGTGGGAACCCTTTCCATGTTATCGAGTCCTAGGTGACGTTGTCTGCTGCATTTCCATGAATTTTCGGACGGTTCGCGCGGTTGCTAGGAGAATTGCTTTCTGCATCGGCTTATAAAGATGCTCACTAAGGCCCAGTCCCTTGATGTAATGCAGGAGGTTCTTCGGTATCACTCCAGTTGTTGACAGTATTATGGGAATCGTTTGGACGCTGTTCATTGCCCATTGTCTTCGGATTTGGACCTCCAGATCTCTGTATTTGGCGATCTTCTCGTTGTATTTTGGCCATAGGTTGTTGTTGTTAGGCACCGCAATGTCGATTAGTGTAGTTCGCCTAGAAATTTTATCTATTAGTTTAATGTCTGGTCTATTATGAGCTACTGTTTGATCCGTCAGAACCGTTCGGTCCCAATATAACTTGAACTGGTTGTTTTCAAGAATAGGCTCCGGATTGTACTTGTAATAAGGCACTTTTCCTACCTGTAATAGGTTTAACTTTTCTGCTAACTCTTGGTGGAGTATCTTAGCGGCTGAGTCGTGTCTTTCCTTATACTCGGTTGCGGCAACCGCTTGGCATCCTCCAGTTATGTGCTGAATTGTCTCCGATGTTCGACCGCCATATCTGCATTGGTCATTTTTTATTGAGGGATCTCTAATGATGAACTTCCGATAGTTCTTCGTCGGAATAACCTGGTCTTGGATAGCTAACAAGAAGCCCTCCGTTTCCGGAAACATCTGTCCTGAAATCAACCAGTAGTTCGACGCTGAGTTGTCGACATTGTCCTGATTGACCTCATTTGGATGCCGTCCATGAAGTGGCTTCCGTAGCCAGGTTTGTAACTTCTCTTGGTCTGTTTGGTGGTGATAAGTAATATCTTGTTCCCTCAACTGTAGCGGCGTTGAATCGTCTGCCTCGCATATTGCTCGATGTAGTGTGGAAGAGTCCGCCAACCTGTGGAAATATGAACGTAAGTTTATTATTTGTTGGTCGAGCTGCTTACCAATATCCACCAATCCTCTTCCTCCTTGGTGTCTTGGAAGCATTGTACGTTCAATAGCACTCCGAGGGTGATGTTTTTGTGCTTTTGTTAGGAGTGTCCTTATTTTTCTTTGCAGGTTTTGGATGTCCGTCCTGCTCCACTTTACAATTCCAAAAGAGTAGCTCAGCGCAGAGCAAGCATACGTGTTGAGCGCCTTAAACAAATTTCTACTATTTAAATTAGTTCTTAATACCCGCCTTACCCTCCTGACAAATTCGGCAGTCAATTCGGCCTTCATAGTGCCATGATCAATTCTTTTAGCCTGTTTCATACCTAGATATTTGTATGTTTGGTCTGCTTCCATTGCAGCTATAGTTTCACCGTTATTATTATTATTATTATTATTATATTTCAAAAATCGCAAAAATCGCATTTTTTAATTGTTTAATATCAATAATCTCGGAAACTAAGTGTCGTACGAAAAAGTTAATAAGATCTTTTTTGCTTAAAATCACTCAAAGAATACGATCCAATAGTTGGTTTTGCGAAAATAAAATTTTTAAAGGTTTAAATAATTATTTGTTTATAACAATCTTATTCCCATCCGGACGAAATTCCACCCTAAAAATTATTGTTCAGAAACTCAAAATACATAAAGAAAAACTTGAGTGGGTCTATATAAATTAATGGAGCTATTGCGGACCCCCTGGCCCCTACACTAGTTAGACTTAGGTACGAGGATGGTTCGATAAGTTCTCGGCCTGATAAAGAAAACAAAAGATTTTTGAAAATATTTTTATTTATTTGTCAACATAGTCCCCTTGTACTTCAATACATTTAGACCAACGATGTTTTAACATTTTAATACCCGTAGTATAATGCGATTTGTCTAACTCTGCAAAATAAGCGGTTGTCGCTGCTCTGACCTCGTTATCTGAAGGGAATTTTCGTCCAGCGAGCCATTTTTTTAAGTTTGGGAAGAGAAAGTAATCGCTGGGAGCCAGATCTGGCGAATATGGCGCATGTGGAAGCACTTCGAAACGTAGGTCATGGAGTTTCGCAGCAGCAACCATAGATTTGTGTGCAGGCGCGTTATCCTGATAAAAGAGCACTCTTTTTGGTAAAATATGGATGTTTAGCCTTAATCACATGCTGCAACCGGTCCAGTAGTGAAGCGTAATACTCCCCGGTGATGATCTTGCCTTGTTCTAAATAGTCTACAAGCTCCACGCCATCCCAAAAAACTGTTGCCATGACTTTTCCTGCAGACGGAACCGTTTTTACTTTTTTTTGGCGCACTTTCACCTGCCCTCACCCACTGTTTAGACTGCTGCTTTGTCTCTGGCGTGTAATGGTGAATCCACGTTTCATCTACAGTTATAAAACGTCGAAGAAACTCAGCAGGATTGCGGCTGAATAAGTCTAAGCACTCTTGCGAAGTGTTCATTCCAAGTCGTTTTTGGTCGACTGTTAACAAACGCGGTACTCATCGCGCAGAAAGCTTTTTCATGCCAAGGACATAATGTAAAATGTAGTGGACACGATCTATCAAGATGTTTGCTATACCAGCAAATTCTCGTACTTTCAGTCGGTGGTCATGAAGTATGACATTGTCAATTTTTGTGACAATTTCATCAGTTGTAGCGGTTTTTGGGCGTCCCGAGCGCTCATCATCTAAAATAGATGTACGACCATAATTAAATTCAGCAGCCCATTTTTTTACTGTCGAAGACGAAGGAGAAGAATCCTTTAAAGTAGAATCTAACTGATTTTTAATGTCCGTAGGAGTTAAGCCCTTTGAAACAAAGTACTTTATAATCGCTCGAACTTCAATTTTATCCATCTTTCACAAAATATCGAGCCTTATGTGTTCACTCGATCGCCACAAACAAGCAACTGAACGCAAACATCTGAAAGTTTGCAGGGCGTCATCTCAAGGTTAATGCTTACAAAATATTATAGTTATTTGATCCTTCTAGCGTCCTCTCTGTTTCAGGCCGAAAACTTATCGAACCAACCTCGTATAGGACATTATACATAAAACATGTCTATAATTTTGCGTAAAATCTAAAAATAAAATAACTTATATTGTGTTCCATTTAAAATAAACAAGAAGGCATCAACTTAAATACATTTTATCCAAATTTCACCCATCAACTTTAGTAAACTGCCAAATTTTAGAAATTTTTCAAAGTCTATTTTCCGAGAAATCGATCGCGGCAGTTTTTTGACATTTTAGATCATTTTATTCAAGTATTTCTAAATGTTGATAGTATATCTGTTTTTTAATTCCGAATAAACAGTATCACTATCCAATACTTATATTCATCAAATTAAACTTGAAGCAGTTTACTTTTTTTGTGTATTTTGACGACTCTCTACTTATTAATTTTAATTCCTTATAAAAATAAATGAAACTGTTACGATTTAAAATTTCAAATGGAACTACTTGAGTATATTTTTAACCGTTTAATAGATCACGTGATAACTTTCTTTTTAAAAATGACCAAGAAAATTCATATAAATTGTTCCATAAGGCAAACAAGTAGTTTTTAAAATTTAAATTAGCTACACAGGAAAAAGATGGAATTGCGGTAGATATAATTGCCAAAGGACGCTCACATTGCACAAATGATGCGACTAAATAAAATTCCTATATTATGATATCTTTAATTGCGTTTTTGAAGATCTGTTCAACGATTCCTCATATTTATCATACAGATAAGCTTAGTAGAGATATTTCCATAATACCACCAATAATACAATTAAGGTAGATTTTATTGAATTTATTATTTTTTAAATTAAGGTTATACACCCCATTGGTTGGGATGCTTTCGGGCTTCCCGCTGAAAACGCAGCTATAGATCGACAAATCGCACCGGAAGAATGGACACAAAAGAATATATCGCACATGAAAAATCAATTAAAACAATTGGGATGCAGTTTTGAGTGGGAAAGGGAACTTGCCACTTGTGATCCGGAATATTATCGATGGACTCAAGATTTGTTTTTAAAATTGTATGATGCAGGACTGGTATACCAGAAGGAAGCGCTGGTCAACTGGGACCCTGTAGATCAGACAGTTTTGGCTGATGAACAAGTCGATGAAAATGGCTGTTCTTGGAGGTATTAAGATATTTTCAAGAGATATTTAATTTAAACTTAGATTTTTTTTGTTTTAAAAATTATAATATTAACTTGTTTTTAAAACATTTACAAAGGAAACAGGCCCTTAAGTTATAATTCTGAAAGTTATTGAAAGTGCGCTTCAAACGAACTTCCTCAACTGCGGTTCCACCTGCGCCGCAGAAGTTGCCGACTTGGAGCATGAAATACAATGTACGGGGTGTCCCATTTTTGACACTTCGACCCGATATATTATTTTAGTTATTAATTAAGTATAATTTAGGCTGTTCAAACATATATAATGTGTTTATTTTATTTTGAAAACAAGGTCAGAATTCGATATTTTCAATAGTAGGCCATGGCCATTTTATAAGAAACAAAATGCAGATGTCGAAAACTTCACAGTTTTGTCAGATTATTATTATTTATGAAATATTTTTGTGACGTTGGTATTTATATATTTTTTTTATTATTTATTTTGCATTTACAATGGCCATTTATGATAATTATGAAACGTATGATATATTGGTATATTTTATACAAAGAAATGAAAGTCCCCAAGAAGCTTCTGAATTATATTTCAATCGGTCATGTATTTAACGCGTTATCATTAGGATAACTTCTCATTTCTGGCGATCGTTTTTGTTCATGTTAGGTATCCAGAAAGAAGACAGCCCTTTCCAGAAATATTTGCTCTTTTAAAAGGTCAAAGAAGACAGGAAGAGAGAAGAAACAAATGTGTTATTCTACGCAGCAGCAACAACTTCATCATCCTGTAGAAAAATAGAGGAAAAAGTTGGTGTAGTAAAATTTGATGCTGAAAGGATTTTGAAAAACTGTAACTACCATCCATATAAATTTAAAATAGTGCAACATTTACACCCTGGAGGTGATGAACGCCGAGTAACGTTTTGTCAATAATAATAATACATCCTGGAGAACTAGGATCCAATTGCAAGTGCCATCCAGCGACACCATCGAAACTAACACCATGCCCATACGAAGGGGAATATTTCAGGGCGATTCACTTAGCCCATTGTGGTTCTGCCTTGCAATGAACCCACTATCACGCCGTCTAAACTCCACCAGATACGGCTTTAGTATTAGAAATAACAACGAAGAGGTAGTCAGAGTGAATAATCTTCTATACATGGATGATCTTAAACTGATGGCTGCTACCAGAAACCAGCTGGAACAAATGCTTAAAATTGTAGAGGAGTTCTCCGGGGATATCGGAATGCAATTTGGACTTGACAAGTGCCGTATTTTGAACATCGTTAAAGGGAAGATACAATCGGGGGCTTTTGAAATGCAGAACGGTGAAACTATAGCTGCAATGGAAGCAGACCAAACATACAAATATCTAGGTATGAAACAGGCTAAAAGAATTGACCATGGCACTATGAAGGCCGAATTGACAGCCGAATTTGTCAGGAGGGTAAGGCGGGTATTACGAACTAATTTAAATAGTAGAAATTTGTTTAAGGCGCTCAACACGTATGCTTGCTCTGCGCTAAGCTACTCTTTTGGAATTGTAAAATGGAGCAGGACGGACATCCAAAACCTGCAAAGAAAAATAACGACACTCCTAACAAAAGCACAAAAACATCACCCTCGGAATGCTATTGAACGTACAATGCTTCCAAGACACCAAGGAGGAAGATGATTGGTGGATATTGGTAAGCAGCTCGACCAACAAATAATAAACTTACGTTCATATTTCCACAGGTTAGCGGACTCTTCCACACTACATCGAGCAATATGCGAGGCAGACTATTCAACGCCGCTACAGTTGAGGGAACAAGATATTACTTCTCACCACCAAACAGACCAAGCGAAGTTACAAACCTGGCTTCAGAAGCCACTTCATGGACGGCATCCAAATGAGGTCAATCAGGACAATGTCGACAACTCAGCGTCGAACTACTGGTTGATTTCAGGACAGATGTTTCCGGAAACGGAGGGCTTCTTATTAGCTATCCAAGACCAGGTTATTCCGACGAAGATCTATCAGAAGTTCATCATTAGAGATCCCTCAATAGAAAATGACCAATGCAGATATGGCTGTGGAACATCGTAAACAATTCAGCACATAACTGGAGGATGCCAAGCGTTTGCCGCAACCGAGTATAAGGAAAGACACGACTCGGCCGCTAAGATACTCCACCAATAGGTAGCAGAAAAGTTAAACCGATTACAGGTAGGAAGAGTGCCTTATTACAAGTATAATCCGGAGCCTATTCTTGAAAACAACCAGTTCAAGTTATATTGGGACCGAACGGTTTTGACGGATCAAACAGTAGCTCATAATAGACCAGACATTATACTAATAGATAAAATTTCTAGGCGAACTACACTAATCGACATTGCTGTACCTAACAACAACCCAAGGCCAAAATACAACGAGAAGATCGCCAAATACAGAGATCTGGAGGTGCAAATTCGAAGACAATGGGCAATGAACAGCGTCCAAACGATTCCCATAATACTGTCAACAACTGGAGTGATACCAAAGAACCTCCTGCAGAATATCAAGGGACTGGGCCTTAGTGAGCATCTGTATAAGCCGATGCAGAAAGCAATTCTTCTAGCAACCGCGCGAACCGCCCGAAAGTTCGTGGGAAGTACAGCAGACAACGTCACCTAGGACCCGATAACATGGAAAGGGTTCCCACAGAACTTCATACTTTTGGTGTCTTTGTATGCCTGGTATGAGTGAATAATCCCTGGAGGGAGTGCGAAGCCGTTTGGCTTGCAAATCAAAATAAACAACTTTATTTTAAAGTATACTCACATACAATAAAATAGCGTCATACAAAAAAATACATTAGTAGCTACATTACATTCTGCTTAATGTCATACTTTGATTTAAATTTGAATAATATTCATTTAATGAATATGGTTCTATGCCGACAAGTAGGTCAAATATTGTCTTTTTCAACTTTTTAAAATTTTTTTGTTGCTTAATATAGTTTGGTAAAGAATTATATATTTTAATACACTGATAATAAGGACTTTTTTCACTCATAACCAGTCTATGTTTAGGATATATGTAATCCATTGTTCGTGTTGGATATATCTTTTGCCCCTCACTATTTACAAATAAGTGCTTATTTTTAATAAAAAACAATATACATTCCTGTATGTAAACTGCATGAACAGTAAGTAGTTTATGTTCCTTAAATTTACCCCGATACGATATGTCTTTACAGTTTCCATACAGGACTATTCCATATCTTAACCGGACCTCAAAATTTGCGTAGTAAAGCATTTTCTTAATATTTATTCCTACATATCTACTTATAATTCTAAGTGTATAACACACAGCATTTAGCCTACCTGTTAAATATTGAACATGGCATTCCCAATTCATACAACTATCTAGAAACATACCTAAGGACTTTACATTGTTCATAACCTGTACTTCACAACCATTTATAGTCAGTTTCTCTGGTTCTATTAATTTGGAACGATTGGTTTTAAAAATTGTGACATTTGTTTTTGAATTATTTAATATAAGTTTGTTTTTTGTAAACCAGTCACCAACCAACATCATAAATTGTTGCATGTCAGGTTCAAGACAGGCAATGTCCCTGTATGATAACAAAATGTTGATATCGTCTGCGTAGTTTGTTATTTTACAGTTTTCATTCTTCTCACATAATTCATTTAGATTGTTTACATATAATACGAACAATATAGGTCCATTTACACTTCCTTGAGGTATTCCGACTCTTATATATTTGTTCCCTGAATATACTCTATCAATACCTTTTCCTATCACTACCCTTTGTTGCCTGGACGTTAAATATGATTTGATCCACTTCAGAGCTATTCCTCGTATACCATATAAATATAGTTTCTGGTATAATATTTCATAGTCTAAAGTGTCATATGCTTTTGATAGGTCGAGAAACAACCCTACAGGGATCTCCTCATTCTCTATTGCTTCAGTGATATTTGTTATGAACTCAAATAATGCAGTTTGTGTTGTTTTGCCATGTTGAGTTTCATTTAAAACATTGTTATTGTTCATAAAGCTAATTATTCGGTTACAAACAACACGCTCGAATATCTTAGCAAATGATGGTAATAAGCTTGTAGGGCGGTAATTTTTTATGTTTGATTCATCGCCTTTTTTAAAAACTGGAACAATGAATGCCTGTTTTAGTTGATCTGGAAATATTCTGTATTGAATAGAATTATTTATTATGTACACCAGCGGTTTTAGAATGGCACTTGTTACAAATTTTATTGTATTATTAGATATTTCATCGTGTCCACTACTAAATTTGTTCTTAAGTTTTTTAACTATTTATTGCACTTCTTCACTATCTACTAACTCTAACTCTATTTCAGCTGGATTGTATTTTATATCACAATTAAAGGGTCTATTGTGTAATTTTGCTAACAAGTTTGGGGCAATATTTACTGAGTAGTTGTTAAAATTATTAGCTATAGCTTCTATGTTATCATTTATATTTATTTCTTTAACTTTTGATTTTACCGTTATCTCATTCACTATTGCCACAATATTATTTAGAACAAATGCTCATCAACGAGTCTTTTGGCAGATTTGCCCTCTGATCTGACCAATGTTATTTTTTAAGTGCTGGAATTTTTAATCATCATAACACGAGTCATTGGTTTGCAGAAAATCACCATTTAATTTTCGAAAGGGCACAACAAGGGCGCTTCGGGTTCGTATCTCGTGTTTTATTTTGGGCCGACGCACAGCCTATAGAATGTTTGAAGGAGATCTCACAGCACGTAGATACCTAGAAATCTTAGAGGAAATTATTTCAGAATTGCTTGAAAATGTTCGATTGGCCCATTTCAGTTCCATTCATTTTCAAGAAGATGGTGCCCCAAGCCACAACTCTGCGCTTTTAAGGCTATTTCTGGACAATAACTTTCCTTAAAGATAGATAGGTATCAATGGGCCTGTGAGATGGCTCTCACGATCTTCATTATTTTAATAAAGAGAAAAACTATTCCATTCTAGTATAACAAACTATGAATTTTTGTTGTTCTTATTGTTAACAGGTTCTGAATGACTTGAGAAAACAGTTTGTAAAATATATTTTTAGAAACAGTTAGTAAGCATTATTATAATTATTATGAAGGAAAAATAAAAAATAATATAAAAACAACAGCTTTATGACACTAACGTAATGCGTGTCCAACACGAAGTTGGACCTTTTTTCCTTTCAAATAAAAGTAATTGAGCTTAATAATATTTTAGGTCTGGAGCACGAGTAGAAAAAAAATTATTAAAACAATGGTTTATAAGAACGACCCGTTTCGCCAAAGATCTTTATGAAGGTCTAGATGATTCGGTCTTGCAAGATTGGAGAGATATAATAAAACTACAGAAGCATTGGATAGGCGAATGCAACGGTGTCAATTTCGATTTTAGAGTAAAAAATTATGATAACAGTAGGTAGGTATGGCAAACTGAGCAGTTTCAGCATTCAAAGTTAGCATACTTTCATTATATTTTTAAACACCCTGTATATTTTAAATATGCACTTAAATAACTTATTTAAATTAATTTTAGTGACGATAATTTTGTCACATTCTGGACGTCCACGCCGGAAGCGATAGAACACGCAAAATTCGTAGCAGTTACGAAAAACCACATTTTAGCAAAAAAGGAAAATGTCAAAGTTGCCGATGGTACGGTGAGACTGAAAAGTGAGGTTATCAATCCTTTTAATGGTGAAATTTTGCCTGTATTTGTAACCGATGAAATCGAATTCTTACCCGAGACTGATTGTTATTTAGGTAAGTAAGACATGTATTTTTATCGATGGAACTTGAAACGTATTCATTATTGCCTATTTTTAGCATTTGATATATTTATATAAAATGCCCCAGTTTAAAGATCTGACTTTATCAATATTTTTTTTCAATACAACTCCATGTATATATGTACCAAGTGTCAAAAAATTTTCAATTAACAAAATTTATTGCCTTAGTTTTAATCAAATTTGTATATATATATATATATATATATATATATATATATATATATATATATATATATATATATATATATATATATGTTTATGCGAACAGCATTTTACTTCATTTAGATGCGGAGATGCATTTAGTTGTACGTTTGCTGAATGTGATTTCAGCACTACAACGGCATAATGTGGATATGACCACTGCTATTGCATCTCACACGGAGGAATCCGTGAAAGCCGCATAAACGTATATACGCTGTTCGCATTTTACTTCATTTACATGCGGAGATGCATTTAGTTGTACGTTTGCTGAATGTGATTTCAGCACTACAACGGCATAATGTGGATATGACCACTGCTATTGCATCTCACACGGAGGAATCCGTGAAAGCCGCATAAACGTATATACGCCATCCGGCGGGAGGTCGGCGAAGCCGCGTTCAGTGTTGCATGCTTCCTTCCGATCTGTCCTTTGCACAGACAGGTGCATGTCGGTACCCTGATGAGTCTAGTAAGAGACGAAACATGTACCTCTGCCGTATCACTGTAACAGAGGAGGTAAGTTTTTACTTTCTTCTCGGTCTGGTGGTACAGGTAGGCCACCATCTCGATGGTGGTGTAATAGGGTGAATTGTGTTTTGTAACAATTCATCCAAACTGTGCAACCTCTAACACGGAAAGGATATGATGGAGCGAAGTTTGCAATCACTGTTCGCATTTTACTTCATATATATATATATATATATATATATATATATATATATATATATATATATATATATATATATATAATTTTTCCTTTATTTTATCTTTTCTTGGGTTTAGGTTCTTTATTTAAGACATTTTCAAAATCTTCTCTTCCTAAAAATATTTTTATATAATTAACACTCACATATCTACAATTTTAAAAAACAAACAAGACATTTTGAAACTGTATTGAAATTTTTAAAAATATTTAATTTTAGCGGTACACACATTGACATTTTGTTATTCTATTACTAAATAAAATTTAATCTTTACAACATCTACTGAGGATACATGGAATGCGAATGTGTTTTGTTTTTTTATATTTTTTATATTTTACAATGCACAAAAAAACAAATAAGGTATATGTTTGGTTTTATGTTTAAGAGGATATTCTATTTTTGATTCTTATTTGACCGGATCGAATACTTAATAGTTTTGTTTAAATTAGGTTTGCGTAAATGTGGCTCAAATTTCCCATATCTGTTCTGTCGTTAACAGTGTTTTTATCTTTTTTAATTTCAATCATTTCCTTTATCTGTAATTTTTGGTAATTCATATCTTTGTTTTTTATAATGGTACTGTTATAATCAAAAGTGTGTTTTTCGTCCTGTGTGTGTTTGTTTTTTTGATTATAACAGTACTATAATAAAAAACAAAGATATGAATTACCAAAAATTACAGATAAAGGAAATGATTGAAATTAAAAAAGATAAAAACACTGTTAACGACAGAACAGATATGGGAAATTTGAGCCACATTTACGCAAACCTAATTTAAACAAAACTATTAAGTATTCGATCCGGTCAAATAAGAATCAAAAATAGAATATCCTCTTAAACATAAAACCAAACATATACCTTATTTGTTTTTTTATACATTGTAAAATATAAAAAATATTAAAAAAATAAAACACATTCGCATTCCACGTACCCTCAGTAAACGATGAAAATTTACAGTTTATTTAGAAACAGAACAGCAAAATGTCAAGGTATGTACTGGTAAAATTAAATATTTTTAAAATGTTTTAAAGTTTTTGACTACTGTTTTTAAGTGTCTTGTTTGTTTTCCAAAATGGTAAAATATGTTTTTTATTTGATGTATTTTAATTATATATTTTTTTAGGAAAAAATTTTGAAAATGCCTTGAATAAAGGGCGAAACGTCAATCGTTTTGTGTTTTATTAATTATAGAACCTAAACCCAAGAAAATACAAAATTAAGAAAAATGATTATATATATATATATATATATATATATATATATATATATATATATATATATATATATATATATATATATATATATAGTGTGACCTGTAAAGTCCGCATCATATGAGATTTTTTTATTAATAGCTTTATTCGAAATTTAACTTTGGCAACAATTTGTGCTTCGATCGAGATGAAAATTAACAAAAAAAATAGTAGTCACGTAATTAGCATTATCTGTTTTTTTTCCAAAAAAAATTCAAAAGCGGAGTTTTATCTGAAAATATCGAAAAGTGTGTATAAAATAATTTTGGTTTTTTGTTTATTTTTTGTAAATTGCACCACTGTTGCAAAATAAGACTAGATTTAACCTACATAAAACTTCTTAGTTTTGACAATGCTTCATCCCAGACATATTTTGTTTAAAGTAGCGCCACATTAAATGTGTGTTTTTCTACAAAATCCAAATAGGTTACTATTTACTATACCTATTAAAATAGGTTACGTTGAGTCTTATTTTGCAACAGTGGTGCAATTAACAAAAAATGGGCAAAGAAATATCTTATACAGCTGAAATTTTGCATATGGGCTAAAAATTCCATTTAGAAAAACTATTTCGAATAACTTTTTTCGATATTTTGACATATAACCCCACGTTTGAATTTTTTTTGGAAAAAAATTAAAATTTGACAGATGATGCTAGTCACTAGATAGATTCCAAGCAAATTTCATATGACATATTTTATCAATATACATATTATCGATTAGAAGTTGGCAAATTTACATACAGCACTTTTTGCACTGTCTCGATAATTCTTTGTTTAAAATAGGTCTACTAGTACTTAGTAGGCTGTGAATAAACGAGGCTTTTTGCTATCTTCCCCAGCCCACTAGAACTAGTCACTTCGTTTAAAATAAGAAACACCGTGATAATGCAGAAAGTACTGATATAATGTTAACTTTTAATCGTCAATATTTCGACAACAGCTTAAATTTTGTATAGAGTATACCACACGAAAATATGCTTGCATTTTCCCAAAGACTTCGAAAATGCAATTATATCCAAAGCTACCTTTAAAAAATCTTCGATAATGCCATTTTCCAAACGGAACACCCAGTATAAAAGTACCAAGTGTCCAAAAACGCTCATCACTACATAGTATAAAACAAAGTCGCTTTCTCTGTCTCTATGTCCCTTTGTATGCTTAAATCTTTAAAACTACGCACCGGAATTTGATGCGGTTTTTTTTCAATAGATACAGTGATTCAAGAGGAAGGTTTATATGTATAATAACATCCATTAAATAGTGGAGAAATACTGTTATTTTTGAGGTTTCTAATGTGATGTCGTTAATTATCATATTTTTTTCCGCTTACATTGCAAACGCAGGCTGAACCCTACGAGATTTATCAAAATAATGTACTAATTATTTGTACACATTGAAAAGGTCTACAGAAAACTCCGCGATGGTATATGTCTATCTCTCATGGATATCCCACAATAACATTTTTTTGTCATTTACTTTTTACGACAAATAATGGCAAATTTTGAAGCGATTTTAACCAATACAGCATTAATCCTTATCCAATTAAATAGCTTAAATATATTGTTGATTTAATATAGATCTATATGGTCCTTTACAGCACAAGATTTAAATGAATATTTTCGAAGATATTACAGATTTAAAATTGCGGGAAGTAGCGCTTGCGGCGGTACTGGCCGACCGGGGCGGCGGCAGCGTGCCTATAAATAGCGCGTCGGAGGCCGATGTAATAATTGTTGTAAAAATAAAATAAATAGTCACAGTTTTTCTGTAGTGTATTTAGTATCAGCATTGCACCCGTGCGAAGCCGGGGCGGGTCGCTAGTTTGATATAATTTATTGTCTTAGTTTTAATCAAATTTGTGTATACATTATTTCTTTCTTAACCAACATAATAATAATTTTTTTTTTGTCAGCGGAAGTAAAAATAATAATTGTAAACAGTGTGTCCGGCAAGTACCTCCTAATTTCTCGGGAGCATATAGGGAAGGTCAAAATAACCCTATTCTGTCATAGAAAAAACAATTCCTAAAGTTCCCTTTAACGGAGATACGGAGCCCTAAAGGGATACTCAGCGATTTACCTTATCGGCTCTAAGTTTTGAACCGACTTGTATAATTTAATGAAATTTTAATATTTTATAGAGGCCATAAAGATTCATTAAACTGTATTACAGTAGATGTTTTAGATCATCAGGGAAGTCAGGAACTGACTTGCAGCCACACTCGCTGGGCCTAATTTTTGACAAGTGTTATTTTACAGGGCAGGACAATACTTTGGTCATTCCTCGTCATAAAAGGTACTGTTAATTTATTTCCCTAAAACTGGCGGTCTTCGAGATAAATCGGTTTTTATGCGAAAAACTTGCAAGTTACTACTGCTAAACACAAATAGGTAAAAATAAAATATCCAGGGTGTGCTGATGTGCTTTAATTTATGGGCAAGCGCTGTCTCACTCTTCGAAGGCAAAACAGTGTTATGCTGAAAGATTTTCAGGTTGAACATTGCCAAGTCTAAAAACCTTTCAAAGAGTTGATCGAAGCTTAAGAGAAGCATGTAAAAAATTATTAGAAAGTTAAGTTAACGAATTAATTTTTTACATGTTTTATTCAGGGTCATTTTTACCGCCACGTGGCGATGAAGGTTCCCCCAGAAGAGCACGAGAACTTCACGTATAGGAACAAATTTTGCAAGATATTGCTGACAACCCTTCAAACATCATAAAAAAAACTCACGACACGAAACAATGTTACAAAATAGATTGTATATGAAACTCTAACAGAACAGTTTCTTCACGCGTATCAAGTTGAAAAAATACACGCTATGTCTTCTGATAATTATCCCTCAAGACTTCAATACTCCAACTGGTTTATACAGCAACATAACCTAAATCCAAATTTTTCAAACTTTATTTTGTTTACCGATGAATCCGGTTTTACAAGAGATGGCATAATAAAGCACACAATTTACATTTTTGGGCTGATGAAAACTGGCACGCTACGGTTCAGAACAAACACCAGCCCTCGATGAATAGGTCGATGTGGACCTGTTTTATGGCCACCAAGATCTCCAGACCTAAATCTCTTAGATTTTTACTTCTGGGGATATCTAAAAGAACTAGTTTATGCAACACCAGTATATACTAGAGAAGAACTAACAGCGAGAATACCACAGCATTCTAACGAAGTTCGTACTAATGCTGGAATATTATTTGCGGTGCAGCGGGAAAATATTCGAAGAATAAGAAAATGTATTGAAGTACGTGGAGCATTTTCCAAAACAACATTTAACCGTTTTCACTATTTTTGCATTTTAATAACATTGTAAATTAATTGAGCCCCAATCAACCCTTTGAAAGGCTTCTGGACTTGACAATGTTCGAGCTGGAAATTTTTCAGCATAACATCTTCTTGCCTTCGAAGAGTGAGGAAGCGCTTCCCCACAAATTAAAGCACATCAGTACATCCTGCATATTTTTTTTTACCTCTTTGTGTTTGGCATTAGTAACTTTTGAGTTTTTCGCATAAAAACCGATTTATTTCGAAAACTGCCAGTTTTATCCTTTTTTGAAGAAGAATGACCAAAATATTTAAAAAAAATCAGTTTTTAGCTCTGTAAAATAACACCTGTCAAAAATTAGACCCAACGAGTGTGGCTGCAAGTCCGTTCCTGACTTCTCTGATGATCTAAAACATCAACTGTAGCATGGTTTAATGAGCCTTTATGGCCTCTATAAAATTTTAAAATTTCATTAGATTATGGTAAATCACCGGGTACCCATTTAGAGGTATAGAAATTTTTCTTCTATGACAAAATAGGGTTATTTTGACCTCCCCTGTATGTTCCCGAGAAATTAAGAGGTACTTACCGGACACTCTTGCTCAGTGCTTTAAAAAACAAGTATCGACAATAGTAAATAATTTATCAAGAATTGCAGTAGTGTTAATTTAAAGACATTAACTGGTAAATGAAAAATATCAATCTTGGTAGGAACTAAATTCATTTCCCTACACATTCGAGAAATAGGACTGTTAATGCCATAATTTGTTTGGTCATATATCACCTCAAACAAATCATGCGCTCTAAAAGCTCTTTGAGGAACTGTGAATCCAATATTTTTGAGTAATTCAGGAGTATCACTACAGTGACAAACTGTAACTCCCAATCCACATTATATTAATATCGCGTTTTTGTAGGACTTCCAGCGATATCTGAAGAAGCTTCGAATTTTGCCAAGTCTCACAATGTTAGTTTTGAAAAATCAGTAAATGAATTAAATGAGGATGATCGTGTTCATAAACAGACCGAGATATGCAAGAAGGCTGAAAATTTGAAAGCAGGCGGTTATTGGTCGAGTGCAAAACTTAGAGATTGGTTAATATCTCGCCAGAGGTACGTATAAACACCATCTTACATTAATAAAGAATGAAAACTTTCACGACTTTGGTCAAGTTGAAAAATGGTTCTTGGATTTAGACCGTGTCAAATTGGAATCATCATCCGACATTTCGTCCATGATATCACGAGGCATTTTCAGCGACCTTTACTCCACTAGATTAGAACATTGAATGACCATCGAGGGGCAACAGCCCGGTATTTATACCCGACTGGTGTTCAGCGAACTGTGATCCAGCGCCACAATCGATCTGCTCGTGTGATGTAGACTGTAATCCGCATCTCTGTTAATATTATATGAGTCTTTATGGCCTCTGTAAAATATTAAAATTTCATTAAATTATACAAGTCGGTTCATAACTTACAGCCGATATGGTAAATCGCTGAGTACCCTTTTAGGTCTCTGTATCTCCGTTAAGGGGCACTTTAGGAATTTTTTTTCTGTGACAAAATAGGGTTATTTTGATCCTGTATACTCTCAAAAAATTAAAAAGTACTTGGGACTTTAAAGGACCCCGCACCAACCAAATGGAAATTGGATCCCGGTCAAATTCGTTGAAAATTCAGTATGTTGTACATCTAGATGTCCTGATCAAACGTTCCTATGGGCACAAAGTCCAAAAGTTGATAGTTTTCGAGATACAGAGGGATGAGTTGCGCCCGCACCACCTAAATAGAAATTGGATCCCGGTCAAATTCGTTGAAAATTCAGTATGTTGTAGGTCTAGATGTCCTTGTCAAAAGTTCCTATGGGCACAAAGTCCAAAAGTTAATAGTTCTCGGGAAACAGAGGGATGAGTTGCACCAGATCGACCATTTACATAGGCAAGGCGTAAGGGTCAATTTTCCCTATCTATCTCTTTTTCTCTCTCTCCCCCTATCTTGTGAACTTGTTTGGCCAACATAAGCGAATGTACAGTACATATTCTATATATATATATATATATATATATATATATATATATATATATATATATATATATATATATATATATATATATATATATATATATATATATACATATATATATGTATATATATATATATATATATATATATATATATATATATATATATATATATGTTTATACGGCTTTCACGGATACCTCCGTGTGAGATGCATTAGCAGTGGTTATATCCACATTATGCTGTTGTAGTGCTGAAATCACATTCAGCAAACGTACAACTATATGCAACTCCGTACATAAGTGAAGTAAAATGCGAAACAGTGAATGCAAACTTCACTCCATCATATCCTTTCTGTGTTAGAGGTTGCACAGTTAGAATAAATTGTGATAAAACACAAATTCATCCTATTCCACCACCATCGAGATGGTGACCTACCTGTACCACCATACCGAGAAGAAAGTCAAAGCTTACCCTCCCCGCCATAGTGATACGGCAGAGATACATGTTTCGTCTCTCATTAGACTCATCAGGGTACCGACATTCACCTGGCTGTGCAAAGGACAGATCGAAAGGAAGCATGCAAGTACTGAACGCGGCTTCGCCGACCTCTCGTCGGATGGCTTATATATGTTTATACGGCTTTCACGGATACCTCCGTGTGAGATGCATTAGCAGTGGTTATATCCACATTATACTTCACTTATGTACGGAGTTGCATATAGTTGTACGTTTGCTGAATGTGATTTCAGCACTACAACTGCATAATGTGGATATAACCACTGCTAATGCATCTCACACGGAGGTATCCGTGAAAGCCGTATAAACATATATAAGCCATCCGACGAGAGGTCGGCGAAGCCGCGTTCAGTGTTGCATGCTTCCTTCCGATCTGTCCTTTGCACAGCCAGGTGCATGTCGGTACCCTGATGAGTCTAATGAGAGACGAAACATGTATCTCTGCCGTATCACTATGGCGGGGAGGGTAAGCTTTGACTTTCTTCTCGGTATGGTGGTACAGGTAGGTCACCATCTCGATGGTGGTGGAATAGGATGAATTTGTGTTTTATCACAATTTATTCTAACTGTGCAACCTCTAACACAGAAAGGATATGATGGAGTGAAGTTTGCATTCACTGTTTCGCATTTTACTTCATATATATATATATATATATATATATATATATATATATATATATATATATATATATGTATATATGCAGCGTAAAATATTGTAAACTGTATACTTCAGTCGATAGGTTTAGGATAATGACGGAGATCACCTATTGTAATCTTGACGATGACCTTTAGATCAAGGGTCAAGGTCAAACATTGTCAAGATGTCATTTTTTATGGAAAAACTTTTTTAAGAAATAGATTTAAAAGATAAAAACGTTTTTTTCTGAGATATTTTTCGATTTTCGTAATATTTGAACCTTATATGACCTTGAGGTCAATGGTCAAGGTGAGGCTTGAAGTTTGAACGCAAAAGTCCATTTTTAACCTTTTTTTTCGCTTACGTTAGCCAAACAAGTTCACAAGATAGGGAGAGAGAGAAAAAAAGAGATAGAGAAAATTGGCTCTTACGCCTTACCTATGTAAATGGTGGATCGGACGCAACTCATCCCTCTATATCTCGAAAACTATTAACTTTTGGACTTTGTGCCCATAGGAACTTTTGATCAGAACATTCAGATCTACAACATACTAAATTTTCAACGTATTTGACCAGGATCCAATTTCCACTTGGTTGGTGCGGGCACAACTCATCCCTCTATATCTCGAAAACTATTAACTTTAGGACTTTGTGCCCATAGGAACTTTTAATCAGGACATCTAGACCTACAGCAGACTGAATTTTCAACGAATTTGACCACCATTCAATTTTCACTTGGTTGGTGCGGGCGCAACTCATCCCTCTGTATCTTGAAAACTATTAACTTTAGGACTTTGTGCCCATAGGAACTTTTGATCAGGACATCTAGACCTACAGCATACTGAATTTTCAACGAATTTGACTGGGATCCAATTTCCATTTGGTTGGTGCGGGGTCCTTTAAGAGTTTTTGTTTTATGCATAAACCCTCATTATAAGTGTATAGAGAAGCTGATCACTAATCTGGGATCGGCAGCTGGATTCTGTGTCATATAGAATTCTATTAATAGCTTTAATTCTATACGTCTGGTATTCTGTGTTGCAAAATAATCGCCTGATATCGATTATTTCTGTCGCCAGGAAGCGATCTGTCGACACCTGTCGTTTTCTATTCAAAGGTGATCCGCAGATGGTAACATACCAAACTTCAAAAAATTCAGACAATTTTGTATCATATGGCTTTATGTTGGAAAAACAATAAAAATAAGCCTATCCAGAACTTCTCGTCTTGCGTCGATGAAAAAACTGCCAAACATTGACATTGACGGCGAATTAAAATAAATAGTTACTAGATCTCACTAAATTTAAAATAATGTTTTTCATTTGGATAGTACCATAATGATCCATGGAAATTAGACCCAAAAAGAGCCGTTTTGGGAAAAAAATGTAACTAGCGATTTTATTGCTGAAAAGGGTATATTTTGGCATCACTAAAAACATACTTCGATGGAAATTCATACGGTCCATGGCTTACAATATGGCGACCAAAAAATGATTACTTTTTTCAGTTTTTCCAGTTGATCTTGAAAAATAAGGGTTGTATGAAAAAATATTTCAAACAAAAGTTATAGATAATTGAAGAACCTATCGATTGATACAATCAAAGTTATAGGTGGCGCCACTAGTTATCGAAATATAATTTTTTTTCTCGGAAAATTCAATTTTTTTTATTTATAATTAAATGATATTTATTAATTAACTATCGCTTCAGAATTCTGGAAAATGATAGATTTTTGTGACCCAAAAAAGTGTGTTTAATCCGAAATTTGTGAGTTGAATAGTTTCCGAGAAAATCGAGCTCAAAGTTGAAAATGCGATGTCGATTATTATCCTTCCTAGTAAAGATACAGCAACCAGGTTGACAGCAATTTGTTTTAAATGACGTATATTTTCAAGATATATTTTGAAAATATTTTTTTTTTGATATTCCGTCGAGAAAATTGCGGAAAACAGTTTCTTGCACTCGAAAAATTGCAATAACTTTTTTGTCAATGTACTTACGATTATTCTAATACGTCTATTAGATTTAGATATATCACTTCCTATCTCTGGAAAAAAAAATTGTTTTACGATAAAAATTAAAAAATTCGCAACGTCGCGGTTTATAAATATTAAGGGCTGAAATTTACAGAAGACATTATTGAATACTTGTAGTTTATCGAGAAATTTTTCGGTTTCATGAAAAGCATCCCTGTAAGATCTATGGACCTCTGAAAACTACCCACAGAATCTATCCGAAGGTAGTCAAATCGCGCGGATACAGCTAGTCAGCGGGTTGCTATGCTGCAAGCGTGCCGCTGAGCTACGGACTACACATACATATCGCTTTGTACGACTGGTAACATTTTGGAGTAAAGTATATGATAAAGTTGTAATATTTAGTTTATTAATAAAGTTATTTCTGATTTTATTAGCAATCCGTCATTTTATTAATATATATATATATATATATATATATATATATATATATATATATATATATATATATATATATATATATATATATATATATATAATATATACATTATACATATCTGTATATAATTCTACAGTAATTTTGTAATAAATTTAATTGCATGAATAATTAAAAAAAGAAGCTTATTAACAAGTTCTATGTAATAATTTTATAAGATAATATTTTACAATTTTTCTTACCTTTGTATAGAAATATACACTGTTTCGTAATGATTTATGTGTCACATTCAACGGTCCACCACGTATTCAAACACTTTTTTAAAGTTAAAATCTGCGTGAACTTTCACTAAAACGCTTTTAAATGCAAAAAATGTTTGCAATAGTGCTTTTACAAATGTACAAACACTATAATATTTGTTCTTTCTAGTATGTCAAAACGTTATGTCATATTAAATCCAAAGCATACTGCTCTGAAATGACAGGTGTTACCAGAATGCCGGCTCCGAACCGGATACTGCCAAGAGCGGAAGACATCTGCGCCTTGCAACATAGCAACACGCTGACTAGCTGTACCCGCGCTATTTGAATACCGTCGGATAGATTCTGTGGGTAGTTTTCAGAGGTCAATAGATCTTCCTGGGATGTTTTTCGTGAAACCGAAAAATTTCTCGATAAACTACAAGTGTTCAATAATATCTTCTGTAAATTTCAGCCCTTAATATTTATAAACCGCGACGTTGCGAATTTTTTTAAAAAAACGTAAATTTTATCGTAAAACAATTTTTTTTTCAGAGATCGAAAATGATATATCTAAATCTAATAGACGTATTAGAATAATCGTAAGTACACTGACAAAAAAGTTATTGCAATTTTTCGAGTGCAAAAAAATGTTTTTCGCAATTTTCTCGACGGAAGATCAAAAAATAATTTTTTTGAAAATATATCTTGAAAATATACGTCATTTCAAACAAATTGCTGTCAACCTGGTTGCTGTATCTTTATTAGGAAGGATAATAATCGACATCGAATTTTCAATTTTGAGCTCGATTTTCTCGGAAACTATTCATCCCACAAATTTCGGAATAAACACACTTTTTTGGGTCAAAAATATCTATCATTTCCTAGAATTCTGAAGCGATAGTTAATTAATAAATGTCATTTAATTATAAATAAAAAAAAAATGGAATTTTCCGAGAAAAAAAATATATTTCGATAACTAGTAGCGCCACCTATAACTTCGATAGATTTTTCAATTATCTACAACTTTTGTTTGAAACATTTTTTCATACAACCCTTATTTTTCAAGATAAACTGGAAGAACTGAAACAAGTGACCATTTTTTGGCCGCCATTTTGTAAGCCATGGACCGTATGAATTTCCATCGAAGTATCTTTTTAGTGATACCAAAGTAGGTATACTCTTTTCAGCAATAAAATCGCTAGTTACATTTTTTTCCTTACAAAACTTTAATTTCCATGGACTACAAGTTATGATGTTAATAAAAAGAATTTATACGGGTAATTGCAACTAACAAATTGATATCTTACAAAATACTGAACTACTTAATGACTGAACTAAACTTACAATATTTCTTATGCTTTTATAGCTTTACTAAAATGATGAAAAATGATTAAAAGTTACATCAGCCAAATATAACATTGATAATAAACGGTATAAAAGATAAAGTGTTATTTTATTTCATATTGAGCGTTTTAATATTGATAGTTTATGAAATGAAAGCAAGTGATAATATTCGGTAAAATGTATTTGTCAGCACTTTTTATATATTTATCTCTTAAAGGTAATTAAAAGATTAGAACTGAAAATAGTTATTAAAAGCAAATATAAGTCTTTATCAACTGTTCAATAGTGCCGTTGCAGAACTCATACCCGAAAACGCCCGAAGAAGAGACGATAGAAACACAGAATGCCGACAAATGCTGTTATCGCTTTCTCCTATAAAGATAGAGAGTTGAATACTAGGGGTAGAATTTTATGTAACACACAATCCCACTGCTGATTTTTAAAATACGAAATGACGGATTTAAAGTTTTAAAAAATTCTGTTCTTTGCACAATGCCTACGAGGGCGATCCGATAAGTAATTAGTCTACATAAGAAAAACGAAAATTTTGGAAAAGTGGCGATTTATTTCTCAACATTGTCTCCTTTTAGTTAGATACACTTGACCCAGCGATGCTCCAACTTCTTTAATCCGTCTGAAAAATACGTTTTCTGGAGGTCTGCAAAGTAGGCATCCATGGCGGCGATAACCTCCTCATTCGACTCAAATTTCTTTCCGGCGAGTGACTTTTTCAAGTTTGGAAACAAAAAGAAGTCGCACAGGGCCAAATCTGGAGAATACGGTAGATGGGGCAGCAGCTCATAGCCCAATTCGACCAATTTGGCCGTGGTGATGGCGGAGGTGTGAGCTGGTGCGTTGTCATGGTGGAAGAGCACTTTTTTCTTCGCCAAATGGGGCGGTTTTTTCTGCAATTCGGCGTCGAATCGGCCCAATAATTCGGCATAGTAGAGCTCTGTGATCGTTTTGCCCTTCTCCAGGTAGTCGATGTAGATCACACCGTGTGAATCCCAGAAAACGGTGGCCATCACCTTTCAGGCCGATAGGACAGTCTTCGCCTTCTTCGGAGCACGTTCGCAGGGTGTAATCCACTGTTTCGATTGTTCCTTGGTCTCTGGTGTGTACCAGTGAATCCATGTTTCGTCGACGGTCACGAAACGAAACAGATATAGGAAATTTGAGCCACATTTACACCAGCCTAATTTAAACAAAAATTAAGTATTCGATCCTGTTAAAAAACATCAAAAATTGAATATCCTCTTAAACACAAAATTAAATGTATGCGTTTTTTCGTTTTTTTTTGGTTACATTGTAATACTTAAAAAATAAAACACACTCGCATTCCATGTATCGTCAATATCTAAATAGACGACGTAAAAGTTGCATTTCATTATTAATAAATAAACAAAATGTCAAGGTGTGTACTGGTAAAATTAAATACTTTTTTAAAAAAATTCGAATAGTGTTTTAAAGTGTTTGTTTTTTAAATTGTAGGTATGTTCTTATATGAATGTTTTTAATTATTTAAAAAATATTTTAGGAAGATAAATAAATAAAAAAACAAGAAATTTTGAAAATGCCTTAAATAGAGGGCGAAACCTCAATGTAACAATATAAACAAAGAATCTCCATCCAAGAAAATTAAAAAAAAAAGTATATATATATATATATATATATATATATATATATATATATATATATATATATATAAATGAATAGTTTGGTTATTCCGGGTTTCAATCCGTTCGTTCAAAAAATCGTTTTCACGACGTTTCGCCAAAATCTCATTTGGCCTTTTCAAGTGCGGTTCGTCTCATTACTCGCTTAGAACTGATGGTGGCCTCTGAAGAATTTCGAGTTTTGTTTAGCTGGCTCGCTGCCTGATTGGATGGGCGGCTTCGCAGGCTCCTCCCCTCTCCCGAGTGCGATATATTTTGTTCTTGTATGCAGGTCTCTCGTATACTAGTTGATTTTTGTTGTTTTATTTCTTGATTTTTTATTAATGTTTTCCATGTAGATGAAAAACTAGGAAACTCAACAACACCTTGGGCTTCAGCGTATATCGGAAACCCACACATACTGACCGATATCTCAATGCTGCGTCACATCATCATCCCTCTCAAAAGCAGGCAGTAGTCAACACATTAGTATCAAGGTCTCTCCGCCTAACAGAACTTGACACAAAACAAGACGAAATAAGACACATTTCAACAGCTCTAGAACGGAATGGTTTCTCACAAGCAGATATAAAGAAATCCATAAAAAGACAAGAGAAGACTAGAACAAAGACCAAAGACCAAGATCAAACAAGGAACAAAGCCATAATACCATCCATAAAAGGAATAACAGACAGAATCGGAAGAATCTTAAGAAAACACAACATACAGCCCATATTCAAACCACAAAAAACAATAGCCAACATCCTGGGAAATCCCAAAGACAAGACCAACCTTGAAAATCATGGCGTTTACAGCATTCCATGTGCAGATTGTCATCAAACTTATATAGGACAAACAGGCGCATATCAGCAAGAATCCAAGAACATAAAAATAGCCTCAAAAACAAACAGACAACCTCAGCCCTATTTCAACATCGCCAAACAACCGGACATACCATCGACTTCGAAAAAACAAAAGAAATAGCACCAGTACAGAACTACAAGGTACGCGTCATACGAGAGGCCCTAGAAATCGAAAAAGCGGGACAGCTAAATAAACGAGACGATGCTATAAATTTTTCAACAACATGGAAAACATTAATAAAAAATCAAGGAAGAAAACAACAAAAATCAACTAGTACACGAGAGACCTGCATACAAGAACAAAATATATCGCACTCGGTAGCGGGGAGGAGTCTGCGAAGCCGCCCATCCTATCAGGCAGCGAGCCAGCTAAACAAAACTCGAAATTCTTCAGAGACCACCATCAGTTCTCAGCGAGTAGCGAGACGAACCGCACTTGAAAATGCCAAATGAGATTTTGGCGAAACGTCGTGAAAACGATTTTTTGAACGAACGGATTGAAACCCGGAATAACCAAACTATTCATTCTACCATCCGTGAAAATCTACGATATAACATACATATAAATACATATATATATATATATATATATATATATATATATATATATATATATATATATATATATATATATATATATATATATATATATATATATATATATATATACATGATTTACAAGCCAAACGGCTTTGCACTCCCTCCAGGGATTATTCACTCATACCAGGCATACAAAGACACCAAAAGTATGAAGCTCTGTGGGAACCCTTTCCATGTTATCGGGTCCTAGGTGACGTTGTCCGATGCATTTCCCATGAATTTTCGGACGGTTCGCGCGGTTGCTAGGAGAATTGCTTTCTGCATCGGCTTATAAAGATGCTCACTAAGGCCCAGTCCCTTGATGTTCTGCAGGAGGTTCTTCGGTATCACTCCAGTTGTTGACAGTATTATGGGAATCGTTTGGACGCTGTTCATTGCCCATTGTCTTCGGATTTGGACCTCCAGATCTCTGTATTTGGCGATCTTCTCGTTGTTTTTTTTATTCTTAGGTTGTTGTTGTTAGGCACAGCAATGTCGATTAGTGTAGTTCGCCTAGAAATTTTATCTATTAGTATAATGTCTGGTCTATTATGAGACACTGTTTGATCCGTCAGAACCGTTCGGTCCCAATATAACTTGAACTGGTTGTTTTCAAGAATAGGCTCCGGATTGTACTTTTAATAACGCACTTTTCCTACCTGTAATAGGTTTAACTTTTCTGCTAACTCTTGGTGAAGTATCTTAGCGGCTGAGTCGTGTCTTTCCTTATACTCGGTTGCGGCAAACGCTTGGCATCCTCCAGTTATGTGCTGAATTGTCTCCGATGTTCGACAGCCATATCTGCATTGGTCATTTTCTATTGAGGGATCTCTAATGATGAACTTCCGATAGTTCTTCGTCGGAATAACCTGGTCTTGGATAGCTAACAAGAAGCCCTCCGTTTCCGGAAACATCTGTCCTGAAATCAACCAGTAGTTCGACGCTGAGTTGTCGACATTGTCCTGATTGACCTCATTTGGATGCCGTCCATGAAGTGGCTTCCGTAGCCAGGTTTGTAACTTCTCTTGGTCTGTTTGGTGGTGAGAAGTAACATCTTGTTCCCTCAACTGTAGCGGCGTTGAATCGTCTGTCTCGCATATTGCTCGATGTAGTGTGGAAGAGTCCGCCAACCTGTGGAAATATGAACGTAAGTTTATTATTTGTTGGTCGAGCTGCTTACCAATATCCACCAATCCTCTTCCTCCTTGGTGTCTTGGAAGCATTGTACGTTCAATAGCACTCCGAGGGTGATGTTTTTGTGCTTTTGTTAGGAGTGTCCTTATTTTTGTTTGCAGGTTTTGGATGTCCATCCTGCTCCACTTTACAATTCCAAAAGATATATATATATATATATATATATATATATATATATATATATATATATATATATATATATATATATATATATATATATATATATATATATATATATATATATATATATATCTCGGTTCACATCTCTACATCTTTGTATTAGCAATTGCAGGGAAACAAGAGCCTCTCAGGAGCTGAAGCCACTTCTAAAGCCAAGTTGGGTCTTTGCCATATTTGATTCACATTTTGCATATAAAACCTTTATATACCCGAATAAAAAGCATAGGGCGGTAAAGTACCCGATGCTACAAATCACAAATCTTGTCGGAATAACCGCAATTTTGCAGGCGCCATGTTTTTTCGATATTTCTAACCACATGGGTTTAAGTACATGTGTCGAGGTCTTTTTTTTTAATACTTTTCTAAAAAATTCAAACCCATTTTCAAGATAAAAGTAGCAACGTAAAAAATGACTTTGAATATAGCTTTTTTTTTAAATTTTATTTTGCAAAAGTTTTGCATAAATAATTATTTTTTTTACTCCAGTCGGTAGAACGCCCTCAAAAATGATTAAAAAGGTACTTTTCGTATGTTTTCACAACCCCTTTGTTAACAGGAAAGAGCGTTGAAAGAAGATAATTGTTTCATTAAATTTGGGAGTTGATGTATTAGGAAAACTAACATTACTCTGACAAGCGATGATCCAAAGGGGGGGGGGGGGGGGAGATCGCCTTTCCAAGAGCTTTGAGTTCAGGAAAATAGATCCGATTTTGCATCTTCTACTAGCAATGTGTATGCTTCTGGCCTCCCCCCCCCAGTCACGAAGTGTTATTTTATTCAAAAACATATTGATATTAATAGTAATTAAAAAAAAACAAATTCTTCACTAGGTTTTGAGATATTGAAAAAATGATTTAACATAGGTGTTTAAGAGGGACACACACTTCATGCCGCAGGGGTCTATCAGGGCGTCTTTTGATTAGACAAACAAAAAAGACCAGCCCCCCCCCCCTTTGACAACTTGTTTTTTCTTACGATCGCCCCCCAAGAACTTTGAGTTAGGGAAAATAGATCCGATACTGCCTTTTACACTAGAAATGGGAATGTTGCCCCTTCGTCGACAACTTGCTTTCGATTGCTGTACTATACTTTTGTGATATTACCGCCGCCCCCCCCCCCCCTCTAAAAAAGAGAAGCTGGATCCACCTCTGCTCTGACATACACTAATATTTCTGTATATTTGAAAATGTTTAATGGTACACAACCTTAGGCACGTAAATCACATCCCCCACTTGATCATTTTTTTTTATTAGGTACTGGGGTACACCGATACCAATAATCCATTGTGAAAATTGCGGTAGTTTACCGGTTCCCAAACAAGATTTGCCCGTGAAGCTTCCAAAGCTGTCACAATTATCAAAGAAGGGTAAATCTCCCCTCGAAGATGTCCCCGACTGGGTAAGTCAGATTTACTTTGCTCTGATGATTTTCTATGATAAAAAATGCTGTAGGTAAACACGTCATGTCCAAATTGTGGCGGACCTGCCAAGCGGGAAACGGACACGATGGATACTTTTGTTGACAGCTCCTGGTACTTCCTGAGATATCTGGATCCGAAAAATACAAAGGAAATGTTCGATAAGAGTAAAACTTTCAAAATGACTCCTGTAGATCTGTATATCGGCGGAAAAGAGCATGGTAAGTAGCATTTTGATTTTATTTAGTTAGAATGATATTTTCGAGAATTTTTTGCTTATCTACATATATTACACTAGTTTACAAAATTTAACTTTTTGTCTGTTGTCGTGAATTTTATGGTTAATAATATTCACTTATGACCTGTTTTTGTCAAATCTAACCTCAAAATTTTTTGTGCAGCTCGAGTTACTTTTTTTTGGATTTTTATCATTTTTGCGTATTTATTTCTCCATAATGTGCGTATTTTACTGTGTTAAGATTAGTATCTGAAGTTTTTGCCTCATCAGTAGTTCAAACAATCCAAATCATTTTTGCTATATATGCGGAGAATATGTGTTTAACAATTTTAGAAAAGTTATATCAGAGTTGGTGAAAAATACCTATTTTGAGTATTTTGGGATGCTCTTGGGTTCCTAATTGTGTTTGTAAATCGTGTGTGGAATATTTAAGATTATGGAAAAGTGGTAAAAAAAGTGCCTTTAAATTTGGAACACCGACTATTTGGCGAGAACCACAAAATCATCTCGAAGACTGTTACTTTTGTAGCGTGAACGTAAACGGTCCAAACACTAAAAATCGAGCTAAATGGCAGTACCCAAGTACTAGTCGTGTTCAGCGTCCAGTGCACCATTCACCTGAGTGCCTAAAAATATATCTGAACCTTTAGAACAAGGCAAGGAAGGACCAAGCTCATCACAAAATGATGCTGATTTTGAAGGTGTATCAAATGAGCCAAAATGCTTTTCCCAAAATGAATTCGATGATCTTGTAAGATATTTAAATCTTTCTAAACAAGCTTCAGAATTGTTGGCATCAAGACTGAAAGAAAAAAATTTAATTTCCTCAAATACAGGGTGTCTCAAAAGAAAGTTCACATTTAAAAAATCGATTTAAAAAAAAGTCAGGACTTTATCGAAAAAATGTTTATTACATATTAAAATACATTGTTTGGGAATTTATTTTTTAAAAATGATATCGTCCAAATGTAATCCGTTGCGCTCACGGCATTCATTTAATCGAGCACTAAAATTCTCCGTGATGTCTGCCATTTCGTTGCGGATATTTTCTTTTAATTGTGCCAGGGAAGTCGGTTTGTTGGCGTAAACTTTTGATTTGACATAACCCCATAGGAAAAAGTCCATAGGTGATAAATCAGGACTGCGTGGAGGCCAACTTATGTCACCTTTCTTTGAGATCAATTTGCCAGGAAAAATTTCACGTACTCGTGGCAGAGACATGTTGGACGTGTGTGAAGTTGCTCCGTCTTGCTGGAACCATGTTCTTTGGTTATAGCCAGGAAAATTTGCAGTTCAGGCACGAAGAAGTCGTCTAACATCTCCACATACCGCTCTGAAGTCACTGTTACTGTGCGTTCCCTTTCATCTTCAAAAAAGTACGGGCCGATAATTCCTCGCGCCGACATCGCAGCCCATACAATCACTTTCGGCGAATGTCGAGGTTTCTGATGTTTGTGTTTTGGATTGTTTGCACTCCAATAGCGGCAATTTTGCTTGTTTACATGACCATTAAGATGAAAATGGGCTTCATCCGAAAAGAAGATGTTGGTAAACGTTGAAAAGCGTTCAGTCATCTGGTTTACGAAGTCAAGCCTCTGACCAGCATCCTGAGGCTTTAATTCTTGCACCAACTGAATTTTATAGGGGTTCAGCTTTAAATCTTTGTGTAAAATGCGGAATAATGATGACCTATGCACATTTAAAGCAACAGCACGCTTACGAATCGAAACGTTTGGGTCGTCACGAACAGACTGAGTAACACTCTCTACGTTTTCGACCGTTCTCGAAGACCTCGGACGCCCGGATTTTGGTTTATCTAGTGTTGAACCGGTCTCTTCAAACTTCTGGACCCATTTTCCAATAAGCCGAGCGCTTGGCGCATCATTTAAGTGACGAATATGTCGAAAATTGCAGAATTTTCTACGCGCTACAGTCGCCGAATTACCGTTTTTGTAAAACTCACGTACGCACAAAGCACGGTCCGCTCCCGAGAAACGCTCCATAGCGACTAAATTCCCAAGAGCCAGGCTACCGATTGACATACCCCCCGCGCCACTCGGAATAGTTGCGTTCACGCAATAAGCAAAACAAATGTGTACTTTCTTTTGAGACACCCTGTAATAAAATAATTTTTTATCGTGAAAGAGATAAAGAATTACGGCGTTATTTTTCCGAAGAAAACGGTATTACCTTTCGTTCAGACATTAAAAACTTGTTGTTAAAAATGGGCTTGAAATAATACGAACCAAACGACTGGCGTTTATTCATTGACAGCTCAAAACGTAGCCTAAAATGTATTCTATTACATAATGGAAATAAATACGCTGGGGAATCTATTGCCCACAGTATAAAGTTAAAGGAGGAATATTGTAACATCTCGCTAGTCTTAAATAAAATACAGTACAATGACCATATGTGGCAAATTTGTGTTGATTTAAAAATAGTGAACATTTTTCTCGGTCAACAAAGTGGTTACACTAAGTTTCCCTGTTTTATATGTCTTTGGGACAGTAGAGCTAAACAAGAGCTTTGGGTAAGAAGAAACTGGCCTTTGAGAAAAAAATATGTAGCCTGAAAAGCAAAATATAGTCCAGAATTCACTAGTAGCTCGTGACAAAATTATCCTTCCACCATCACATATAAAACTGTGCATCATGAAACAGTTTGTTAAATCATTAGATAAAGACTGGGACTGCTTTTCTTGCATTTGCCAAAAATTTCCTCGGCTCACTATGGAAAAGATTAAAGCCGGTATTTTTGATGGCCCCCAAATTAGACAACTTACTAAAGATACTCAATTTAGAAATTCTCTGACTGAGTTAGAACTAGGACTTGGACAGCTTTCGTCTCTGTGATGCAGAATTTCCTCGGAAATAAAAAATCAGAAAATTATATTGAACTTGTAGAAGACCTTCTGTTACAATTAAAAAATTTGGGGTGCAATATAAGCATAAAACTCCACTTCCTCCATAGTCACTTAGACAGGTTTCCGGAAAATTTAGGAGATATGAGCGAAGAGCAGGGAGAGCGTATGCATCAGGACTTATGCGTCATGGAAGAGCGCTATCAGGGTTTCTGGGAGACGAATAAGATGTCTGACTATTGTTGGTCTCTGACACATGAGAGAAGAGCTTTAAAACGAAGTTTTTTAGAACTCAATGATTAACTTGATTTTTAATAAATTTTTTCTTAGTAAATATACATGTTTTTTTCTGTTCTATACCTACATAGCTGAAACTCAGAAACTAGAGCTGATAAAAAAATTCTACTCATATATTTGAAATAGCATATCATATGTAGTCAACAACAGCTAAAATTTCTTCGGCAACAGATGTACTGTAAACTAGTGTTATTTTTAGATAGAGTTAAACTATGACCAAAATTTAATGTTTTTCTTTTAAATCTGCAGTATTAGTATAGCGCTTCTTAAAATAGGTTTTGTAAAGTAATTAAAATATGTAATATTTAAAATATTATTTATTTAAATCAGTCAATGAAATTTACAATTTTTAAGCTTAGTTACAATCTATAGGGATTAAATCTAGTATTTTTGGAGGCTTTCCTTACAGGGCCAAGATTTGAAGCTGTATATTTCTTGTATAGTTTTCCTTCTTCGATCCTTTCGCTGGCTTTTCGACGTTTTGTTGAAGTTACTGCTTTCTGGACATTTGTGGAAAACAGTCTGGCATAATCTTGTCGACTTACTCTTATGGCCATTCCTGGTCGTGTCCATTGGGCAAAAATCTGTTGTTGTTCTTCTCTTGTGGCATCTTCAAGCGTTTTTCTTAGTGTGGGATCGCCTTGGACGATTGAACGGAAAAATAACGAAGTTCTGACTGTTGCCAGCAACGATTCAAAATCCAGTAGTTTTAATATAACACACCAAATTTCTACGGGAAGATTCGGTAGTATAGCAGTATAGGCACTTACGAAAGGCAGCAGTTGATACATCTTGGAGTAGTTCACAGTAGAGCAGTTGGAAAAATAATGACTTGTGAGCCAGAAGCTCCGGCTTTTATAGGCACTTTTGCGTGATCATGCGCGAAGAAGTCATTCATGTATGAAACGCCAGTACTGTCGTATTGTCAACATTTTACCGCCATCCTCCGGTTAGATTTAACTTCAAATACAAGATCCAAACGATAATAAGTACGACGACGGGGGTCTGGGAAGGTACTAACTAAAATCCCACTTACGAGTCCCAAAGTTGGTACCGGGACGAAACCCACATTTTTAAAGAAATTCGTAACTCGACATAGACAATGCAGGTCTTTTCTAGCTTTGTCCTGCCAAAGACGCGTTAGTGATGAATCATTCTTAACATGAAACATGCCGGTCCAAAAAATAGAAAAATTCTACGTATAATCCCGATAAAGACAGTAGTAGCCCGAGAAAGAGAGATATTGTGATTAATACTTCTGAGAGTTTAGTAAAGAAAACCGAAACAGCTTGTATTATTAGGCATATACGGGGGCAATTCAATAAGTAATATTTCGATCCTTGCCGACGATACAACAGTAATTACACCAATGTTAATACATTATACAGAGTGTAATAGTTTTAATTAATGTGATTTTTTAATGTTTTACAACTTTAATAGTAGTTCTTCTCTAGTATTTACTAGTATTAAATAAACTAAAACAAATAGACCTATAAGGTTATTTCCGATGATACCAGCCAACACATTTACAATAAACCTTTGTTGGTGTTTGTTTTTAATTATAGCGTGCTGGTTTTCATTAGCCCAAAAATGTAAATTGTGAGTTTATTATGTCATCTCTTGTAAATAGATTTAGGTTATGTTGCTGTATAAACCAGTTGGAGTATTGAAGTCTTGCGATATAATCACAGCAGAGACATAGCGTGTATTTTTTCAACGTGGTACGGATGAAGTAACTGTTCTGTTAGAGTTTCATGTATAATCCATTTTGTAACATTGTTTTGTGTCGCGAGCTTTCTTATACTGTTTGAAGGGTTGTCAGCAATATCTTGCAAAATTTGTTCCTTTACGTGAGGGCCTCGTGCTCTCATGGGAGAGCCCAATGACAGTTGTCAAAAATTAGGGCCAACGAGTATGGTTTAATGAGTCTTTATAGTCTCTATAAAATATTAAAATTTCATTAAATTATACAAGTCGGTTCAAAGCTTAGAGCCGATAAGGTAAATCGCTGGATACCCCTTTAGGGCTCTCTATCTCGGTTAAGGGGCACTTTAGGAATTTTTTTTCTGACAAGGTAGGGTTGTTTTGACCTTCCTGGTATGCTTCCAAGAAATTAGGAGGTACTTACCGGACACACTGCATAAATTTTTATACGAAATTGAAATTTTTGAAGTTAGCGCAAAATTAATGCGTGATAAAATGCGATAGCATAGAAAATTTGAGAAATACTTTATTTGTAATTGCTTTCTTACCGTTTCTCATGTTGAAAGTTATTTGATTCATTTGGTAATAATTTGGCGCCGACTTCAAAAATTTCAGTTTCATTAAAAATTTTAATTGATATTTTGCGTTTATTAGTGGAGGGTTTCTTTATACAACCAACACTTTAAAGTCCTTAATAATCCTCCTCCGATTTTTAGACACGCATCGACTTTTTGTTGAAGTAACTATGTGGACATTTGTAGAAAACAATCTGAGATAATCTTGACGACTTACTTCTATTGTATAACCATTTCCGGTTGTGTCCATTTAGGAAACATTTGTTTTTAGTCATCTTAAGTATTTTTTTTTTGGTGTAATTTTAAATCTGCAGATTTAAAAACATGTCTTAAAGTAGATTTTATAGTAGTCAGTGTCAAATAATTAAACAAATATAATTTTTTAAAATAATATTATTTATTAAAGTCAGCTCTAATATTATATAAAATTTTAACTCTTAATTACAATCTATAGGGATTAAATCTAGTATTTTTGGATGCCTTCCTTACAGGACCAAGATTTGAAGTTGTAGATTTCTTAAATAGTCCTTCTCCTGCCATCTTTTCGCCAACTCTTCGACGTTTGGTTGAAGTTACTATTTTCTGGACATTTGTAGAAAACAATCTGGCAAAATCTTGACGACTTACTCTCGTAGCCATTCCTGGCCGTGTCAATTGGATAAATATCTGTTGTTGTTCTTCTCTTGTTGCATCTTCAAGCGATTTTCTTAGTGTAGGATCTCCTTGGACGATTGAACGGAAAAATGACGAAGTTCTGACTGATGCCAGCAACGAATCAAAATCCAATAGTTTTAATATAACACACCAAATTTCCACAGGTAGATTTGGCAGTATGATAGTATACGCACTTATAAAGGGCAGCAGTTGATACATCTTGGAGTAGTTCACAGTAGAGCAGTTGGAGAAATAATGACTTGTGAGCCAAAAGCTCCGGCTTTTATAGGCACTTTGGTGTGATCACGCGCAAAGAAGTCATTCATGTATGACACACCAGTACTTAAGCAAACGCCTCTAAAACGTCATAATGACTATAATAATTATTTTAATGCATTTTAAAATTTGTACTACTAAAAGTAGATATATGAACTGTAATCATTGTTTTGAACAAACGGAAGCAATTCGAAGATAATAATTTTTTACAAACGGTTTATGACCATAAATTGAAGATATTTACTTATATTTTCTTTTAACTGTAACATAAAGGTATATTGAAAATACTGGGAGAACTCATCGATTTGACAGGCAAATGTCATAAAAATGATATCGATCATGTGATATTGGGAGTTCGAAATTTCCTTAGATCAGGCAATTATTGTTGCGTACCGTACTAGCCCAAAGTGACTGAAATTATTATTTTATTATAGTGCTTTAAATTTGTTGATTATTTTGTGCGCAAATAAATAAAGAAAAGGTAATATTTCATATACTTTAATCTTTTACGTTATCTATTTACTGTAGAATAATTTTATATAACATTGTAAAGAAAATTGAAAGTTGAAACTACTAAAATTTTGATGAAATAGTTTGTTACAATTTTGAACAAAATAACTAGTTTCCGCCAGTGAAACTCTTTGGATTGCTGCCTAACAAAAAAAATCTTAAACTGCAATTAATTCCGCGCCAGTGAAATCAAGAATTTCGCAAATGAAATCTCAAAATTTTACCATGTAATATAATATATTATTACCAACTATAAACGCCTTACCAAATCCTGGCAACACCCTATAAGGTACCTCAGTTCAGACTTACCTAATGATTGTCCTAATGCTGACTGGAGTTTACCTATACGCTAGCTCATCTCAGGGTAGATTCGTTGTTTTTATATTTTTCCACTATTTTTAATATATTGCCTGTGTAAGTTTTATAAATGTCTAAATCGGGAAAAAGGCGCCACCAAATTTTACTCTAGAATGAGCCCTAATGATTATACTACGAGCAATTGTAGTAAAGAAAACTTGGAAAAGAATAAATATTTAATATGACATATCCGGGTAAATAAATCGCAGAGTCTAAGTACTTAAAAGTATCCTAGTTTAAAATTATAGGAAATAAAACCAATTAAATAGAGGCCAATACATTTATTCCTCACGGTATACCCCTTCCCAGATAATAAATCCACCCCTGGAAAAAGTTATCACCAGTGTGAATTATTGCAAGCTCCTCTAATGGGGCTATCTAATAGAAGTGCGATTACAAATGTTAACTTGCAATAGAGAAACCTTGTTGACTTAGTCGAGAGTTATTGTCTTTCTATGACGTAGCAAAATGTGAATATTAAAACAAAAGAATAGTAAATTAAACTTGACAGTGTCCTGCACAGTGAACGGCAAACCGATCCAAAAAGTAAACAAATCAACTACTACCTTTGGAAGGTTTACGTCAACATAGCCCAGTTATAGAAGAAAAGAACACACTCTATTATAAACTGTACTATGAAGTTCCATAAGCCCAACAATACAGGAGACTATCAACTTTGCAGTATTAAAAAAATAAGCAATATCAAAAAACTACAAAAATATCTGCAAAGAGAAAGAATTAGAAAATTGATAAGAAGAGAGATAATGAGTGTTTAAATGACAGATAACAAAAATATAAGCAATAGAAAATTAAAAAAAGTGATAGATAATTACAAAAATTAGATCATAGAAATCAATTTATAACTGTCGCTCAAGTGGTTAAAATCTTAATACAATTTTTCTGAAAAGTATGTTACAATTTTGAACAAAATAACTAGTTTCCAAAATATTCAATTATTAAACAATTAAAATTTTCAATAAAGGTATCATTATCATAATCATTATTTTAAACAATAATTAAATGGGTACTTGGCCACTCTGGGACTCTAAAACAGAACCATAATAAAAACCTCAATTACAGTAGAGTATCGCAAAAATAAAACATTTAAATTTGAGGTTGTAGCGCAACGAAGTCGACTGCGTTTCACCTTACATAGTTTACTGGTTCGCCGCAAATATATGATATGGTAAATTACCAAAAGATAAATATCATTAAAAAAAAATATTAAAGTCCAGATATTTAAAGTCTATTAATTAGAAAGGTTTAAAAACATGTACACAAGAATCCCCTACCTGTTAGCCCTCTAGGTAATCGAACAGAAAACTGTGTTTAGATAACTAAACGATTCAAAATACAGGTTTAATACCCATTAGGCTTAACAGTCAGAAACTCTTGTGTACATACTTTGGCTAAAATTAGGCACTTAGCTGAATCACTTTAAAACAGGTGGTTGAACAAGGCCTGTGACATAGACGGCTTCCCCAGAAAGGACGTTGACCTGGCTCAATATGGAGATTGTCCCTTTCAGAGGCTCACAATCCCAGAAGTGCAGCACGAAAACCCAAACTGTACATTATAACTATTCCAAAAACATACTACAGTTTACCCAAAGACGTAATTATTCCAACGACATAATTATTCCAGACATATTGTACTTATCCCAAAGACAATACTGTAGTTATTCCTAAGACCCTAAAATAAAGAAATAAAAATTCCTACTCAATCAGTCGTACAAAAGGCCTACGCAAAGCCTAGCTAAATTTTGCTTAAACACAAAAACCGATTGTTTCAAAAGAAATATGTACATACCTCGAACTCAAGAAAATGGTGGCATCTGCTAACTGATAAGCCGTTGTTTCTGGCTGGCTGAAGAAAATAATCGCCAAACTGGCTGTAGAGTGAAACGACCAAAATCACCAAAAATTGTTTGCACCCCGACTCGGTTTTGTCACTTTAATCGGCCATCTATGACCAAGTCCCTTAACTTGGGAAAGCAGTAGAACTAAAACCACATCTTCACGCTCTTGCGTCAGATAGCCAAAAGAGAACGATTTCTTTCAAATCACTAGCACATTTCTTCCAACGGAAGTTGCCAAAAAACTTTATAAAAACGTCTATCAAAAATCTATCCAAAAAAGTAACCTTAATCTCGTAGCCATAATCTCGAACCCTTGAAATTTATCATACAATTTGAACTACTTCCGGAAAATATATACAAAAATTCTTCTATCTCAACTTTAAACTGGCCAGTACTAAAATCAGACCGAGACAACCAATATCTTAATAATCTAACCTGCCTCGTCCTACAAAATGAATACCCAATAACAAACTACTTAATGGGTTCGAAATATTCAAAAATTAAATCCAATTAGTTCAACTTAGTTCGAGATAGTTGGAGGGTCAAATTTACAATATTATAATTACCAAAAATTCTAACGAGTAAAGTAAAGCGAAATATTCAACTAATAAACTAAAAACAACATAATGAAAAAAAGTCAATACAATCTTATTTCAAATTTAGCATTTCGATAATATTCAACTGCTGTGCCCTCTTATAGGCAACCCTAAAAACTTTCACGCAATTTCGTGGAGCTGACCATTTAACAGCTGATATGTGACAACAAATAAATATTTTCTGAAAAAGGAAAATCAAATAATAATCACAAGAAAGCAAATAATCCTATTTATATTTATCCAAACATCAAGAAAACGCTTTTCCCAATATGTGATACATTGTCTCGAGGTACCTACTGAAATTTATAAATTACAGAAATATGTTAAGTTTCGATGTCAATCAAAATTTCAAAATGTAAACAAAAGGAATGATCTGAATATAGATTAAACCAATATTAATGAATGAAAAACAAAAGGTAATTATTAGTTTTATAGTAGAAAACATCGTTTACTGTAACTTTACGTACAAAACAAAAATCTATTTATTACTTTATTAATCTGAACCTGTAATTTAATGTAGAAAGATGTAAACGAAAATATTTATTATTTAAACCCAATTTTTAACCGTAACAAAGTCCTGTCCTGAACTTTAGATCGACCTGTTACCAACTGAATAAAGTTATATAGATTCAGGCCTGCCGCTAATGTGTTAGGAAAGCTTTTGTTTTTAGTTATTGTACAAAACTTTTAAAAAGATAGTTTTATTTAAAATGACTTTTAAAAGAAGGATGTTCTACATTCTACCTACTATGTTTATTTTTGTTTTGCATGTAGGCCGATTACTCCGGAACGGCAGCACCGATTTGAATGAAATTTTTTTCCGTTATGTTCAGGAAGTTGCTGCAGTGGTCCTATATTATTTTCGCCGAAATTGGTTAAGTAAAATCCAAGATGGCGTTGATAATATGGCTAACAAAATAAATCATTTTTTCCAAAATTGGTATGAGGAATTTTTGGCGCTGTACATAACGAATCTAAAATTATTTTTTAAAAATGTAGTACGGCTCATGCAATATGACGTACTAAAATGTAACATCTCTCGATCTTGTCCAAAATTAGTATAACGAGATTTTTGGGGGTGTAAATTACGAACTTAAAACTATTAAAAGAAAACGATATAGCAAATACAATATGGCAGGCTAAATATTTAACATTTTTCGATTTTGTACAAAATTTGTTTCTGGAATGTTTCTGAGACTGTAAATAAATTTAAAATTGTTTAAAAAAACAATATGGCAGAGGAAATATGGCGATCCAAAAATTTTATATTTCCGAATTGTGTCCAAAATTGGTATTGGGGTGTTTTCGAGGGTGTAGTTGAGTTTAAAATTATTTTTGTTGAAATTCAATATGGCGAATCCAATATGACGGATTAAAACTCTTACGTTATTCACATTTTTTCAAAATTATTATAGCAAGTTTTCAGAATCGTAGGTTGTGAATCTGAAATAAATTTTTTATAATTTAATATGACAGATATAATATGGGCAGGCGCGGATCCAAGGGGGGGCGGTGCTTCCTCCCCCCCCCCCCCGTCGACAACTTGCTTTCACTTGTCATATTGTACTTTTGTGATATCACCGCCCCCCTTCCAAATAGAGAGGCTGAATTCGCCCCTGAATATGGGAGACTAAAAAACAGAAATTTTTCCGATGTTGTCCAGATTAATATTGATTGTTCTTCTTGTGGAGTATATTTCTTCAAACTCAATATGCAGCACGAAATATATCAGACTAAAAAGTAAAATTTACAAGTGTCAAGTCCTCTCATTATCGGTATTTGGGGGATTTTAGGGCTGACGTTACGAATCTAAAATTAATTTCCTAAAATTCGAATTTACTCTGGCAGACCTAATATTTATTTGGTACAATTTCAATCAGAACTGGTGTTTGGGCAGTTCTCACAAATAAAAAGGTTTTTGTTACTCAATTTATTGTGGTCTGCAATTTTAGATAAAATGGGTACTTTTTTGTGACCTTAGAAACTCAATTCAAAACTTCAAAAATTTCAATTTCATATAAAAATTTATATTATTATTTTTCGTTTTTAGCTCTTTTTCTAAAAAAGTCGCTCCAATAATTTTTTTTAGAAATGATTACATTTTTGTATATCAATTTTATTAATAATAATTTTTATTGAAATCAGTTCTAAAATAATGTACAAATCTTAATTCTTAATTACCATCTATTATGATTAAATCTGTAAATTATGGAGGGTTTCTTTACAGGACCAACACTTTTAGCTGCAAGGTGTTTTTTAATCCTCCTTTGATTTTTTCATGTATATTGTATAACTATTGCCTGTTGTTTCCATTGAGCAAACATGTGTTTTTAGTCATCTTAAGTATTTTTTTGGTGTAATTTTAAATCTGCAGATTTAAAAACATGTCTTAAAGTAGATTTTATACTAGTCAATGTCAAATAATTAAACAAATATAATTTTTTAAAATAATATTATTTATTAAAGTCAGCTCTAATATTATATAAAATTTTAACTCTTAATTACAATCTATAGGGATTAAATCTAGTATTTTTGGATGCTTTCCTTACAGGACCAAGATTTGAAGCTGTAGATTTCTTAAATAGTCCTTCTTCTGCCATCTTTTCACCAACTCTTCGACGTTTTGTTGAAGTTACTACTTTCTGGACATTTGTAGAAAACAATCTGGCAAAATCTTGACGACTTACTCTCGTAGCCATTCCTGGCCGTGTCCATTGGATAAACATCTGTTGTTGTTCTTCTCTTGTTGCATCTTCAAGCGATTTCTTTAGTGTAGGATCTCCTTGGACGATTGAACGGAGAAATGACGAAGCTCTGACTGTTGCCAGCAACGAATCAAAATCCAGTAGTTTTAATATAACACACCAAATTTCCACAGGTAGATTTGGCAGTATGATAGTATAAGCACTTATAAAAGGCAGCAGTTGATACATCTTGGAGTAGTTCACAGTAGAGCAGTTGGAAAAATAATGAATTGTGAGCCAAAAACTCCGGCTTTTATAGGCACTTTGGTGTGATCATGCGCGAAGAAGTCGTTCATTTATGACACACCAGTACTTACGCAAACGCCTCTAAAATGTCATAATGACTATAATAATTTTTTTAATGCATTTTAAAATTTGTACTACTAAAAGTAGATATATGAACTGTAATCATTGTTTTGAACAAACGGAAGCAATTCGAAGATAATAATTTTTTACATACGTTTTATGACCATAAATTGAAGATATTTACTTATATTTTCTTTTAACTGTAACATAAAGGTATACTGAAAATACTGAGAGAACTCATCGATTTGACAGGCAAATGTCATAAAAATTATATCGATCATGTGATATAGGGAGTTCGAAATTTCCTTAGATCAGGCAATTATTGTTGCGTACCGTACTAGCCCAAAGTGACTGAAATTATTATTTTATTGTAGTGCTTTAAATTCGTTGATAATTTTGTGCTCAAATAAATAAAAAAAAAGGTGATATTTCATATACTTTAATCTTTTACGTTATCTATTTACTGTATAATAATTTTGTATAACATTGTAAAGAAAATTGAAAGCCCTGTCCTGAACTTTAGATGGACCTGTTACCAACTGAATAAAGTTATATAGACCTGAACCATTCAGGCCTGCCGCTAATGTGTTAGGATAGCTTTTGTTTTTGGTTAATGTACAAACCTTTTAAAAAGATAGTTTTATTTAAAATGACTTTTAAAAGAAGGAAGTTCTACATTCTACCGCTATGTTTATTTTTGTTATGCATGTAGGCCGATTACTCCGGAACGGCAGCACCAATTTGAATTAATTTTTTTTCCTGTTATGTTCAGGAAGTTGCAGCGCTGGTCCCATATTATTTTCGCCGAAATTGGTTAAGTAAAATCCAAGATGGCGCTGATAATGTGGCGAACAAAATAAATAATTTTTTCCAAAATTGGTATGAAGAAATTTTGGCGCTGTACATAACGAATCTAAAATTATTTTTAAAAAATGCAATACGGCCCATGCAATATGACGTACTAAAAATGTAACATTTCTCGATTTTGTCCAAAATTAGTATAGCGAGATTTTTGGGGGTGTAAATTACGAATTTGAAACTATTAAAAGAAAACGATATAGCAAATACAATATGGCGGGCTAAATATTTAACGTTTTTCGATTTTGTACAAAATTTGTTTCTGGAATGTTTCTGAGACGGTAAATAAATTTAAAATTGTTTAAAAAAACAATATGGCAGAGGCAATATGACGATCCAAAAATTTTATATTTCCTAATTGTGTCCAAAATTGGTATTGGGGTGTTTTCGAGGGTGTAGTTGAGTTTAAAATTATTTTTGTTGAAATTCAATGTGGCGAATCCAATATGACGGATTAAAACTCTTACGTTATTCACATTTTTTCAAAATTATTATAGCGGGTTTTCAGAATCGTAGGTTGTGAATCTGAATTATTTTTTTTTTATAATTTAATATGACAGATATATGGGCAGGCGCGGATCCAAGGGGGGCGGTGACCCCCCCCCCCGTCGACAACTTGCTTTCACTTGCCATATTGTACTTTTGTGATGTCACCGCCCCCCTCCATATAAAGAGGCTGAATCCGCCCCTGAATATGGAAGAGTAAAAATAAGAAATTTTTCCGATTTTGTCTAGATTGATATCGGGAGCTTGAAAAGTATATTTCTTCAAACTCAATATGCAGCATGAAATATGTCAGACTAAAAAGTAAAATTTACAAGTGTCAAGTCCTCTCATTATCGGTATTTGGGGGATTTTAGGGCTGACGTTACGAATCTAAAATTAATTTCATAAAATTCGAATTTACTCTGGCAGACCTAATATTTATTTGGTACAATTTCAATCAGAACTGGTGTTTGGGCAGTTCTCACAAATAAAAATGTTTTTGTTGCTCAATTTATTGTGGTCTGCAATTTTAGATAAAATGGGTACTTTTTTGTGACCTTAGAAACTCAATTCAAAACTCAAAATTGTTTTTTGGTAATTATTTGGCGCCAACTTCAAAAATTTCAATTTCATATAAAAATTTATATTATTATTTTTCGTTTTTAGCTCTTTTTCTAAAAAAGTTGCTCCAATATTTTTTTTTTTTAGAAATGATTACATTTTTGTATAACAATTTTATTAATAATAATTTTTATTGAAATCAGTTCTAAAATAATTTACAAATCTTAATTCTTAATTACGACCTATTTCGACTTTTTGTTGAAGTAACTTTGTGGGCATTTGTAGGAAGCAATCTGACATAATCTTGATAACTTTTTCCTATTGTATAACTATTTCCTGTTGTTTTCATTGAGCAAACATCTGTTTTTAGTCATCTTAAGTATTTTTTTTAGTGTAATTTTAAATCTGCAGGTTTAAAACCATATCTTAAAATAGATTTTGTACTTCTTCTTCTTCAAGTGCCATATCAGGTCCCCCTGACGTTGGCAATTACACTGGCAAGTCTTTCACGGTCCTGAGCTAGCTGGAACAGTTCCCCCGCACTACGTACACCTGTTCATTCACGAATATTCCTCAACCAGGAAGCCTGTCTCCTTCCTACCCCTCTACGTCCCTCTACTTTACTCATCATGATTAGCTAACGAATTCTATATCACTCCCCTCTGAATATATGTCCAAGATATGAGATTTTTCTACACTTCACAGTGTTTAATAGTAGACGAGTTGTGTCGTTGGTCTCCCTAGCTGTCCAAGGTATTCTCAGCATTCGCCGGTGTAACCACATTTCGAGAGCCTCCAACCGATTAATCGTGGCAGCCTTAATTGTCCGGATCTCTGCCCCATACTTTTTCCTTCTATTTGTATTGATGCGTTAAGATGAGGTTGTCTACTAAAGACCATAAATTTTGTCTTTTTGATATTTATGTTGAGCCCCATTTCTTGACCCTCAGTGTTAACACAGTTTAATAGATGTTACAGGTCTTGTAGTTTGTCGCTTAGGATAACAGTGTCGTCAGCGTATCGTATTGTATTTATATATTCTCCATTGATTTGTACTCCCATTCGTTGTCCTTGAATAGCCCGTTTAAAGATTTTATCTAAATATATATATATATATATATATATATATATATATATATATATATATATATATATATATATATATATATTAAAAAGCAGTGGAGATAGTATGCAGCCCTGTCTGACGCCTCGTAGAATTTCACTTTCTTCTGTAAGTTTTCCATTTAACCTTACTGTTGCTTTCTGCCGCCAATATAGATTTTTAATAATTCTTACGTCTCTGCTGTCTACCCCTACGTTACTTAAAATGTCTATGAGTTTTCTGTGCTGTACTAGTCAATATCAAATAATTAAACAAATATAATTTTTTAAATTAATATTTTTATTAAAGTCAGTTCTAATAAAATTTACATTTTTAACTTTTATTTACAATCTGTAGGGATTAAATCTAGTATTTCTGGAGGCCCTCCTTACAGGGCGAAGATTTAAAGTTGTAGGTTTCTTAAATTGTATTCCTTCTTCGATCTTTTCACCGATTCCTCGACGTTTTGTTGAAGTTACTACTTTCTGGACATTTGTAGAAAACAGTCTGGCATAATCTTGACGACTTACTCTCGTAGCCATTCCTGGTCGTGTCCATTGGATTAACATCTGTTGTTGTTCTTCTCTTGTTGCATCTTCAAACGATTTCCTTAGTATAGGATCGCCTTGGACGATTGAACGGAAAAATAACGAAGTTCTGACCGTTGCCAGCAACGATTCAAAATCCAGTAGTTTTAATATAACACACCAGATTTCTACAGGTAGATTTGGCAGTATAATGGTGTAGGCACTTACAAAAGGTAACAGTTGGTACATCTTGGAGTAGTTCACAGTAGAGCAGTTGAAAAAATAATGACTTGTGAGCCAGAAGCTCCGGCTTTTATAGGCACTTTGGTGTGATCATGCGCGGAAAAGTTATTCATGCATAAAACGCCAGTACTTACGCGAATACTACTAAAACGTTATGCAGAATGTAATAGTTTTAATGCGATTTTTTAACGTTTTACAGGTTTAATAGTAGGTTTTTGGATCGTAGTCTTTATTTTGGACCAATAGAAGGAACTCCGATGCAAATATTTTCTTTTAACCGGAAAATAAGGGTATTAACTTTATTGAAAAAACAATTGAATAAGGAAAAAGTAAGGAAATTTCAAGTCCGGTCCTGAACTTTATATCAACATTTTACCAACTGAATATAGTTTATAAACCCGAATCAGTCAGGCCTGCCGCTACTGTCATATGTCATTTCTAAGTTCTTTTAGTACTTTGACTATAACTGCTCGGACTAAATTGTGGTTGTCGGAATTTCATTGTCTTTACTTTTGTTTATTTTTACGACGTTTCGATTAAGTTGTATCTCTAATCGTTATATAAAAACTGAACAGTTTATACTGGATAACGATTAGAGTCACCACCTAATGGGAACGTCGTAAAAATACATAAAAATAAAGACAATGCAAGTCCGACAACCACATTTTAGTCAATCTTCAACATTGTCTACAACCTTCAAACAAAAAATAAGAATTGATCTTCATTGTATGCTCGTTTGTAAATATTACAGAATTCTTTAGTTTTTAGTTAGTTATTAAATAATAATCAATTCACGATACCAGTTGCAAAAGTTTTCCTTTTTTTTTTAAATCGATTTAAAGATTAATTTATCTGCTAGGTTTGTTGAGAATTTTATATTTGATCTTTTTTTATCTTGATGATTTGCTTGTGCAAACATTTAGTTTGATATTTTTTAATGTCTGAAGTATTAGTAAAACTTCTCAGAATACTTCCTAACTTCTTCTTTTTCTTCTCCTCTTCCTCTTCTTCCACATCTTTCTCCTCTTCCTTCCCATCCTCCCCTCCTCTTCCGCTTCCTCTTCCTCCTGTGCCCCATCTTCAGTGGATGTTGACGATCATTCTGACCCATATTACCTTATTGACTGCGGCTCTAAATAATTCAGTAGATGTCTTTCCGGTCCATCGTCGCAAATTATGTAGCCATGAAATTCGTCGTCTTCCGAAGCCTCTCTTACCATCCATCTTGCCTTGCATAACCATTGTAGCAGTTCGTATTTTTGGTTACGCATTTCTTCTGTCTTGGTTAATGTTCAAACCTTAAAAAAAATAAGTTGTTTTTAAACGACTTCTAAAAGACGGAGATTCTTCATTCTTACTCCCAAACGGCGGATCCGATTTCAATGACATTTTTTGCATTATGTTCAGGAAGTTTCTGCGGTGGTCCAATATTATTTTCGCCGAAATTGGTTAAGTAAGAAACAAGATAGCGCTGATAATATGGCGGACAAAAAGATTAATTTTGTCCGATTTTCTCCAAAATTGATATGGGAGAGATTGCAGGGCCGTACGTAACGAATTTAAAATAATTTTTTTTAAATTCAATGTGGTGAATCCAATATAGCGGATTAAACATTTTATGTCTCTCGATTTTGTCTCAAATTGCTATAACGAGGTTTTGAAGGTGTAAATTATGAATTTAAAGTTATTTTTAAAAATTCAATATGTCGGATCCAATATGACGGGTTTTATATTGAGGGTAGTATATTTCTTCACATTCAGTATGCAGCATGAAATATGTCAGACTAAAAAGACAAATTTACATATCTCAATATCGGCTTGGAGGATTTTAGGGCCTAAGTTTCGAATCCAATATTGATTTGGTACAATTTCATTCAAAACTAGTATTTGGGTAATTCTCAGAATCGAAAATTTTTTTGATTGTTCAATTTAGTGTGGTCTACAATTTTGGATAAAATGTGTACTTTTTGCGACTTTGGAAACGCAACTCGATTCAAAACTAAAAATCGAGAATAACATCTAAAAAAATTTCTATAAAAAAAATGGGTCGACTTCTAAAAAAACGCTAAAAAGAGAAAAAATAACTGTATATATTTTTATATAAAATTGGAATTTTTAAAGTTGGCGCCATATTAATACTGAGAAAATGTGATTCGCATAAACAGATTGAGATATACCATTATACATATCTTATACAATGGAAATACTTTATTTATAACTGCTTTTCCACCGTATCTCGTGTTAGAAGTTATTTGTTTCATTTCGAAATAATCTGGCACGGACTTCAAAAATTTTAATTTCATATAAAAATTTATATTGTTATTTTTCGCTTTAAACGCTTTTTTAAAAGTCGGTTCAAATTTATTATAATTTTTTTTTAGAAGTTAGTTACATTTTTTTAATTTATAAATAGTAATTGTTTACTGAAACACTTCTAATATAATTTATAATCTTAACTCTTAATTACGATCTATTGGGGTTAAATCTGTAACTTTTGGAGGACAGGTTAAGCTGTAAGGTCCTTTTTAATCCTCCGATTTTTTCACGCCACTCATCGATTTTTTGTTGAAATTACTTTGTTGACATTTGTAGGAAGTAATTTAACATAATCTTTATAATTTCATTTCTTAAAATAGATTTTCTACTAGTCAATGTCAAACAATTAAACAAATATAATTTTTTAAAACAATATTAGTTATTAAAGTCAGTTCTAGAATTATACAAAATTTTAACTCTTAATTACAATCTGTAGGGATTAAATCTAGTACTTTTGGAGGCTTTCTTTATAGGTCCAAAATTTGGGGCTGTAGATTTCTTAAATTGTCTTCCGTCTTCGATCTTTTCACTGATTCTTCGACGTTTTGTTGAAGTTACTACTTTCTGGACATTTGTAGAAAACAGTCTGGCATAATCTTGACGACTTACTCTCGTAGCCATTCCTGGCCGTGTCCATTGGGCAAATATCTGTTGTTGTTCTTCTCTTGTAGCATCTTCAAGCATTTTCCGTAGTGTAAGATCTCCTTGTGCGATTGAATGGAAAAATGATGAAATTCTGACTGTTGCCAGCAACGATTCAAAATCCAGTAGTTTTAATATAACACACCAAATTTCCACAGGAAGATTCGGTAGAATTGTGGTATAGGCACTTAAAAAAGGCAGCAGTTGATACATCTTGAAGTAGTTCACAGTAGAGCAGTTGGAAAAATAATGACTTGTGAGCCAGAAGCTCCGGCTTTTATAGGAACTTTGGTGTGATCATCCGCGAAATTGTCATTCATGCATAAAAAGCCAGTACTTACGCGAATGCCTTTAAACAGTCATAAGGTGTGTAATAGTTTTAATACATTTTTTAACGTTTTAATAGTAGGTTTTTGAATTGTAGTCTTTGTTTTGGACAAGTAGAAGAAACTCCGATGCAGTAATTTGTTAGATATTGTCTTTTAACCGTAAATTAAAGGTATACTCAAAGTACTGAGAGAACTCCTAGGTTTGACAGACAAGTGACATAAAATGACATCGATCTTGGGATATAGTGGCTTCTAAATTTCCCTGGATCAGCAAATTATTGTAGCGTACCCGTACTAGCTCAAAGTGGTTGAAATTATTATTTTATTGTAGTACTTTAAATTCGTTGATAATTTTATCGGCAAAAATTATTTTTTTGTATACTTTAATCTTTGACGCTATATACGGGGTGTCCCATTTTCGACATTTTTAGGGAGTATTGGAGTTATTATCAAAGATATATTGTTGTGGTTTTCATTTTAATGTCCTATTTTTTAACGAAACGAAAGATTCCGGTGTCAAATTTGTCATGGCTCTCTTAATTTTTAATCTACAGGGTGATTTTGAAAATCTTCGTTTTTTAGACACATTTTGTATTTCCGTTATGCGTTAATTTATCCAAAACGTTAAAACTAATTTTTTACGTAGAGTTCAGTGGCGCAATCAGTTTTTTTTCTAAAAAGTATAGTTTTTGAGATATTAACCAAATTTATGATTTTTTTAATAGGACACCTTTCTTCTTCTTCTTCAAGTGCCATATCAGGTCCCCCTGACGTTGGCAAGTCTTTCACAGTCCTGCGCTAGCTATACCTGTCCATTCACGCATATTCCTCAACCAGGAAGCCTGTCTCCTTCCTACCCCTCTACGTCCCTCTACTTTACCCATCATGATTAGCTGAAGAATTCTATATCGCTCCCCTCTGAATATATGTCCAAGATATGAGATTTTTCTACACTTCACAGTGTTTAATAGTTGACGAGTTGTGTCGACCCTATTGAGTACCATTTTGTTGGTCTGCCTAGCTGTCAAGGTATTTTCAGCATTCGCCGGTGTAACCACATTTCGAGAGCCTCCAACCGATTAATCGTGGCAGCCTTAATTGTCCATATCTCTGCCCCATATAGTAACACTGGCCAGACGTATGATCTTATCATTCTCCGTCGTAATTTTAGGTTGAGGTTATCATTGCAGAAAAGTGGTTTTATTTTTTGAAAAGTTGCTCTAGCAGTCTCTATTCTACACCTTATCTCTTTATCTGGGTTTAGATTTTCGGTGATATAACATCCAAGATATTTAAAATGAGTTACCTTATCTATACTCTTTCCTTCTATTTGTATTGTCTTTTTGATATTTATGTTGAGCCCCATTTCTTGACCCTCAGTGTTAACACGGTTTAATAGATGTTGCAGGTCTTGTAGTTTGTCACTTAGGATAACAGTATCGTCAGCATATCGTATTGTATTTATATATTTTCCATTGATTTGTACTCCCATTCGTTGTCCTTGAGTAGCCCGTTTAAAGATTTTATCTAAATATATATATATATATATATATATATATATATATATATATATATATATATATATTATATTATATTAAAAAGCAGTGGAGATAGTATGCAGCCCTGTCTGACGCCTCGCAGAATTTTACTTTCTTCTGCGAGTTTTCCATTTAACCTTACTGTTGCTTTCTGCCGCCAATATAGATTTTTAATAATTCTTACGTCTCTGCTGTCTACCCCTACTTTACTTAAAATGTCTATGAGTTTTCTGTGCTGTATTAGTCAATATCAAGTAATTAAACAAGTATAATTTTTTAAATTAATATTTTTATTAAAGTCAGTTCTAATAAAATTTACATTTTTAACTTTTATTTACAATCTGTAGGGATTAAATCTAGTATTTCTGGAGGCCTTCCTTACAGGACGAAGATTTGAAGTTGTAGATTTTTTATTTCTTAAGTAACACCATTAAAATATATATATATATATATATATATATATATATATATATATATATATATATATATATATATATATATATATATATATATATATATATGTATGTATGTATGTATGTATGTATGTATGTATATATAATACAACTAAGCTTTGTGAATAGCAAGTATATTTTTTTTTAAATCTGGAGTATTAATAAAACTTCTCAGAATAGTTTTTTACTAGTCAAAGTCGATTAATTAAAGAAAAAAAAATGGTTTATTTAATTAACAT